>VZRS01013371.1:1290-25322 GCA_013398055.1 Ifrita kowaldi | reverse complement strand
GGCAGCGCTGCGCACGCGCGCGGCGCGCCGCGGCGCCCTGTGGGAGGAAGAGCCTTTCCGGCGAGAGAGGCCGACGGCGGCGGCGCCCTCCTCAGGACGACGCTACCCGGACGGAAGGACTACGACTCCCGGCAAGTAGAGCGCGCCCCCGCGCTAGCGCGAGCGCGCCTCTCCCGCCACGGGCATGCCGGGAGTTGTAGTACGACGGGCGGCGGAGCCGCGCCCGGGAGCTTTTGGGGAGCGGGGAGGAGGTACCGCGTCCCTTCACCGCCTGAGGGGCGGCGGCGGTCGACCTGGGGGGATCGCGTGCCGGGACACGGAGGCGGTGGTGGCGATGGCGTAGCAGCCGCTAATGTCACGGCGGTGTTAGGCCTCAGCGTGGCGCTCGCCAGCGCCGCCGCGAGGCAGCTTCGTGCCGGGAGGCAGTGAAAGGGGCAGGGATGCTCCCGGGACTGTTACGGCCGAGGATAGCGCAGCGGGCTGGTGTTTCCACTTTAATTAATGCAGGTCCTGTAGCGGTGGCCTCGGTGTCACCGCAGACCGTGTCACTGCGGGTGCGGCTCACAGCGGAGCCATTTCGCTGTGCCACGGGCAATCCCGCGGCAGCCACAGACACAGCGGGGGCCGCTGGCCGGAGAGTCAGCACGAAAAGCCACCACAGCTGCTGGTCAGCTACGGTGTATGATGTGACAGACACGTACATTAGATTGCGTGGCACAAGCGGGCCCGCATACCCACAGAGGAGCACAGGGCGATGATGGCAGAAAAGGGACCCCAAGCAGCACCTGCCAGGCTGCTTCCAGGCCCATCCCAGGAGCCATCAGCCCACTAAAGGCCCGTTTCGAGGGACACAGAGGCAAAATGGCAGGTGGGAACCCAAATTAAGGACTCAGAGAAAGGAACACCCTGTCCAGCCCCCGCCCAGGGGAGCCTCAGCCCCAGAGCACCTTTAGGACTGGGGTGTCACTGAGTTCAGGAGTGTGGGACACAGACGGGATGCAGGGAAAGAGCATTGGGGAATTGCACAGGACTCATCAGGGAGCATTTAGGGCAGGAACCAAAGGCAGGAAAGGGAGGGATCGAGGTGATTTATAGGGAAGCAAATGTGGGGTACAGGAATAAAAAGGGCCAGTCACATGTAAATGGTTTGTGATGCTTTGTCCACGTCCTGCACCTGATCAGTGCAGCCTGTCCCGTCTTCTCATTAAGCTTTCACACTTTGCCCTGGGTGAGGAACTTGTGGCCAGAACAGCACAGGGAGTTGGCTGCTGGGGGGCTGGAGAGGTTGGGATTGAGGGGCAGCTGCTGGGCACTGCCTGAGCTCAGCTGCTGGAAGGAGACACACTGTACACGTGTGTGAAAACTTCTATAAATAGACATATATACACAGATGCTCACTAGTGCTCCTCTGTCCTGCTCATCTGGAGCAGGGGGTGGGATGAGGCTGCCAGTGCTGTGTGGGAGTGCTCTGTGTGCATGGATGTGCAATCCGCATCCATGTGTATTCGCTTAATTGGTGTATATGTGAATTTGTGCATGTGCCTTTTAAAAATACAAACTCAGCCTGGCTATTGCTTGGACACAGACACGGGGCTGCAGCAGCCTCACCTCTCTCAGGCTACCAGACCTGAGTCAATTTTCCCACATCAATAGACACGTATATTTGTGTACATATATACACTGGTATATTTCATAGGGCTTCACATAGAAGCACGGCATTTCTACCTGTAGAATTAAGATAAGATAGATTAAAGCAGACAGGCAACAGCTTTCTCCCAAAGCATTTGCGCCAAAAAATAAGTAATAGTTCTGCATTTCTTTCAGGGATTTCACATTTCTTGCACCCTACCTAAGCACATCTGTAATGCAGCAGGAGGTCTGGTTACAGTATTGGTTGGCATTCCTGATATACCTTGAATCAAATTAGCACAGTTATGAGTGGCACCAGAGATCTTCAGGTTCTCCTGATTTTGATAAAAGTCTGGTTTCAGGTGCAGCTGAGCTAATGCAATGCAGGTGCAAGGATGAATTCCTGTTTCCTGTCTCTCTGCTGTTCTGCTCCCTTCTCCCCACCAAGTAGATATTTTCAGGCATGGTGAACTATGTTCATTCTGCATGTCTTGTGTTAACCTGCCCTTAACAGCCACCACAGATGACACCTTTTTGGATCACAGTCATCACCTGCAGGCAAGGATTTGCAAAACTTGGGGCCTTTTGTGGGGTGAGGCTGTGAGGCAGCATACCAGATAGGGAGAGAGGCAGGTCCAGGCTCTCTGATTCTGTGTGGTCACAGAGCAAAGCATGGAAACAGCAAAAAGCACCACCAGAGTTCAAACTGTCTGAAAGCACAGAGATCTGAGACCAGGCTGACATCAGGTGCTGGTAAAATTGAGACAGAAGGTAGCTTCATTTCTGACAGCAGCTTCTGAAGCTCTGAGTGTTTTTGTAATCTGAGTCAATTCAGCTGGAGGGAATTTACTCTTAAACCAGTAGTACACAATTTTGAGAAGAATTTTTCTTCCTGCAAGAGCAAGGCACACCCTCAGCATGTTTTTAAACACAGCCTCAAAAGATGATGACAACATTGAAGGCTGACAAATCACCCTGAGCTGGGGGTTGAAGAGTGGAAGTGGACAGAGTAAACAGATCAGCCATCATGCTGTGATTGGGTTAAATTCGAGTTTAAGCATATTACCCCTGGCTCTTGTTTTCCCCAGTGCAATGGGATGCCAGAAAATGGTATCACGATAATACAGCCCTTTCTAAAAAAGGCCACGCAGCCAGACTGCTGACCATATTTAGCTCTACTAAATTGCGATTGGCACCAGCAAGCCTTGGTTGTCACCCACTGACATTTTGTTCAGCCCTAAAAATGAAAACAGTTGCCTGCACTGTTTCAAGCCATGAGAGTCACTGGGGACTCACAGATAGGAAAAGAGAAAGATAAGGCAAAGTAAAAAGTTAATCGTGACTTAGGATCTCAAAGCCACCACAGCCAAAAGGGTTGTTCTGAGCCAAAAGGGGTGTTTCTGGGGCAGTGAGAGGTGCCCTTGTACAGCAGCAGGGTCACAAGGGATGTCTGCAGCCAGACGGGGTGAGCACCCACCAGGAAGAAGCGGTGCCTGCCCCATCTGCACCCCTGAACCTCACTGGCATGGAGGACCTGTCCATACTCGCCATCAGTATGAAATGCTCACCATGGAAGTAATCATTAAATCCTTTAATGGGTCCATGCCTGCAGTAAAACATGAGTGCTCTCCTTTGCTCCTTTGCTTCCCCAGGTTTGGCTGAGGAAAGGTGGTGCTGGGAGCTGTACCCTCAGGCTTACTCTTGGTGGCTGGTGGGACCTTTTCGCTGTGCAGTGGAGGGATTGAAGCTTGGGAGTCTCCTGGGAGTCCCCAGGAGGAGGGCAGGCACATCTGCCCAGCTGCTCAAGTCAGGGCCATTCCCACTCTCTTTATGTCCCCTCTGCCTGGAGAGATCAGAAACCCACCATTGCTGTCTGTGCCAGCTGCTGCATCTGGTGACAATGGGAACTGGGTGACAGTTCCAGCTGCAGAAACCACAAACTGGTGTGGGCACCAAGGGGGGCTAAGTTGTAAAGGGCAAACCTCCATCAGAGAGCAGCCGGGAGCTGATACAGGGCTGGGGAGGAGGTTTGATCTTTTTCTGTCATGCAGGGGGCATAGAATATTATTGGTTCTGCCTCTCTACTTGTCTGTGAAGTATCACTCCAGGAGTGACAGTGTTAACAAATACAGTGGAAGAGACAGCTCTGTAAGCTGAGCTACATGGTCACATGCACAGGTTTTATTTTTAACATCCCAAAACTACTTGATGTTTCTGCCTGGGCTTGCTCCGTGTCCTTCTGTTCACTTCTCTTTCTTTGCTTGCAGTTCTCCCTCACCCACCTCACTTCAGCCCAGCTGAGCAGTACCAGGAGAGAAGTGTTTGGTACCTGTACAGGGACTCTATGATCAAGGTAAGGCTTTGTGAATAGAGTTGGAGTCTTTTTTGGACAAACCTTATGCAATGTAATGGTTACTGTAGCGAGCTATGAAAATCAAGACATCTTCAAAACAGCCTTAGTAATTAAGATGAAACAGAATAATGATGAGATGTCTTAAATGACACTCTAAAACAGAGGCAACTGGTAACTGTGAGCACTTCTGTGACATACTACTCTAAAAAAACCCCCTCTATAATGTATTCAGTGAATTAGCTGTAGTTTGCAGCACTGTATGCAGGATTTTAAAAAACTAAGATGCTGATTATAAGATGGGAGCTTCAGCAGCAGGTCAGATGATAAATCAAAAATTTAATTTTTGTTATTTTCAGGAACCTCAGAGAAGACAAGGAGATACAGTAAGGGTTAGAGGAGAGGCAAGAGCAATCTCATGGCAGAAGTGCTTAGACTTAAAATCAAATGAGTTTTGTAGATTGAGACTGCTAACTTTATGTTGGCAATCTAGACTGAATGAATGATGAAGTAAGAATTACAAGAGTTAAAGGTACTACTGTACCATTTCGTCTTGTGACTGCTCAGCAATTTTTATTCATTAATCTCTTTTGGTTTATGATTTAGATCTTAACCAATAGCTCTGAGATTCTTTACGCTGGGCACCTTTCAGAAAAGTATGTTAGTGAGATTGTTACCAGAGCATAACATAGAACCTCAGCCCAAAGAGAAAAAAACATTGTTTGGACCATTACCCTCCCCCTTTTTTTTCTTCTCAAACTGCAACAAAATTGGACCTATTATTTTAACTCACTTGTTGAACTCAAACCAAGACCAAACCCATTTCCTAGTTACCAATGCAGAGTGAAAGTTTGCTTGACTGTGTCTCTACCAAGGACAGCACAGGGACCCCTGACATGTCCGAGTAGCAGCAGAGCAGCTCCATGTCACAGCCTGCTGTTCTGCCTATCTCCCACACAACTCCCCAACATGCCCAGCACAAGATGCTGATGCTGGGCTATTATTCTGCACAATGACCCCAGCCCAAGGGACCATTTCAGCACCTGGAATTTTTGGGCGGCTTTCTCTCAGGTGAGCTATGGCTAGATTGCACCAAGTAGGGAAGAGCAAGAAACATTGCTGATCCAGGTCTTTTAGTAGGGAGTGCAGTATGGGGTTCCCACCATCAGTGTCTTGTGTTACCTGTGCCTCACTACTCTGAAGTCTCCCTGCTCCTCCTGTAACAACTCTAATGCATTTCACCAGTCACAAATTGCATAAGCAAATTTTGGTGCCACTTTACTGCCTGTGTCCAGCACAGATTTTCCAGGAGAGGGGGAGGCCTGATGGTGCAACAGCTTCTCTTGATCTCCATGGTACTGCATGTCAGGTGTAGGGAGCTGAGGAGAAGCTGATGTGCTGCTGTGAGAACCTGAGCAGCAGGTATTCTCCAGAAGAAAGGCAAGGAGCATGAATTGAAGTCTTTGCCCAACTGATGCACTATACTGTGGGTTTACTTCATCCCTGACATTTTAAAGTCTATTTTTTTCAGTATAAAGCAATTCCAACCTGTTCAGTAACTCTGAAATAGTGGTTATTGCCATGAAACACCACAGCCTCATCCAGATGATCTCCAGGTAGAAAATATAGGCAGTAGCTCCCTAATTGTAACAGCTTCATCCTTCTGTTGTTGGGCTTATCCAACAGGTCAGTTGTTTCACAGAAAACCTTACCCCTCCTCACTCACGTCTTACACTAAGGATCTGAAGTTCACCAGGATTGCCCTGGAATCAAAGTGCCCCTATAAAATCCATGTGAACTTGTTCAAGGTCACCTTAAAAGTAGCTCTTGCTCATGCTCACTGGAATGTTACTAGTGTTATTGATGCAGATTTCATCTACACCTTTAATTGTCCCTTTCCACCTACCCTGAGCCATACCATACTCACTGCCTGCCTCATTTAAAGCCTGGTTGACAACTTGTGAGTGCAAGATCAGTCCGAACGGCAACTGCAGAGCAGGAGTGCCATGAAGGACAGTGACCCACTGTGCTGAGTGCCAAGGGGGTCACTCAAGCTGTACCATCCCTGCTGTGGGTGTTGAAGTGTGGAGTTTGACTTATTTAGATGTGATTCTAGGTGGTGGCAATCTTGGATTTGCTTTTTATTTTGTATCTATGGGGAGGACTCAAGAAATCTTGGGCTGCCAAGATTCATGTACAAATGCAGTACGGTATGGTTTCCAATGGCATAGTGATTTTTTTTCTAAGCTCTAAGAAATAAAAATATGTTTAGCAAAAGGAGACCCAAGCTGGATTTCCTGACAAGGTTGTTAAGCAAGCAGTGACTGAGGAAGAGCAGTGCATGAAAGGGAAAGAAAATCACTAGTATAAGAAGACTTAGTTGGTGTCCTAGAAAATGTGATTCTACAGCTAGCTCTGCCAGGGGTTTTGTGCAGGAGGCATACAACTGCAAGTGAAACATCAGAACCTGAGCATCTCTATGCTTGGCATGTATATTTACATACTTGTATAAAATACTATGTTTAATTCTATATATTTTCATCTTTCTAAACTTAAATCTACATCTGCCAAATAGAAACAATAGTATTTTTCAACCTCAAATGCACTTGTAGTACTGCAAAGATAAATTCATTATTGTGAACATGATCAGATCTAAGATAGTAAATATACTGAAATGAAAATTTTTATACTGTAAGAAAATTAATGACTGTATTCCCCTCAAGATTTCAGTATGATAAAGATGAGATAAACACTATATACTAGGTGAGAAGGATTAAAAGAAATAGAGAACATTGCCTATCTGCCCTATACGCTTCCCCAAAAGTATTCACATTCCTTCTGTTGTAACATTATATATAATTTCAGCATTCTTGGCTCCAGCATTTGGATGTGAACTTCCATGAGATTTTTTTAGGAGCTTGTTATCGTGTTGTAAAATTTAGAAATACCCTTTTATGTTCATTTGCAATCTCATCTCAGAGGCACTCTTCAGGGTCCTTTTCTGGGTTTCTGGTGGCCCTTTTTTCAGACTGGGAGGTATCCCTTGATTCTGTGCAAAGGTACAATGTATGACCTTAGTATGTCAAATGATCAGTCACATGGAAGACATGCCAAATGAGAAAACACTTGTATTATTTTGGCTCATTGACTGCAACTTGATTAAATATATATCTCCTGAAAATAAATTTTAATTGGTTTTTAAATTGTACGTTGTTATCACTGAACAGGTCCACTCCAGACACAGACGTAGCTGCAGTTAAAATAGCAGCTGTATATTTTTAAACCTTACTTGATTTGCTGTCGTGATGGTCTAAAAATAAAGATTTACCAAAGTGGACAGACTGTGGACTGTAATGTGCATTCGTTGTTTACACAGTAGCTTGAACATGATTGAAGTAATTATTTCTGGTTTGGTTTTTTTTGTTTCCTAACGCAGACCTTGAGAAATTTTGCAAGTTGCAGGGAATCGAGAAGTTTATACATGTTTAGAGAAATGTTTTGTCACCTGACATATCTGTGTGTCACCTGCCTCTGGATGTTACGTATCAAACCTACTGAGGCAAAATTTGCAAACTTTCTGCTGAGTGTTTTGAAAGTTTGTAGTTTGTGTACTTGCAATAATACCATCAATTAAACCACAGAGCTAACTAATTATCAATTAAAATACAGAGCTCCTGATTACTGGCATGTCAGAATAGAAGAAGCATTCAAGCCCTGATAAATATCAGAATAAAACTCTCTGTCCCTACTTCCTGTCCTCTATGTTCACAGATTTGACAATGAGAAGAGAAGCATAGATATCTTTTGTCTGAAAAGAACAGCATATACAAGTTAGAGATGAGGTAAACTAAACTAAAAAATGCCTGAATAATGAGGAAGACTGATTCTGCATCTGAATGCTGTGATACGGTCACTCTTTGTAAACAAAGCATGTATTTTCTTTCTCTACCATGATTTGGATGGGGTTTATTTCAGCATACAGCAAGTGAAAGCAGGCTCCTCTCCAGAAACTTTGCTATCAGTCCTTTCTGTGTTTTGGGGAACAATAAGGCCTATGCCTCTGATGTAGAGGGTTTTTTTATCAATTATTTCTCCCCAAGTGTTACTTTTGCAGTGGAAAGTATTGTTCACTTTCCAAAGTGAAAGTCGTGTTTTTATTGCAGTGTAATGTACCCAGCCTTCCTCTGACCTTATGCAAGTCATGGCTGGGACTATTTTTAGAGATTATATTTGCAGCAAAATGCTACAAGAATGAGAGCAGCAAGGATGCCACCAATGTGAAATAAATCCATCTGTATCTCCTGCTTCTCTGAGCTGCATAAAAGTAGATGTAACTAAACAACCTAAAGCAGGACAGGTGCCACCCCAAAGCACATGTATTTAAGGGCTTGGTATGGCTGAGGCCACCCTGGCCAGCACCCTGGTATCACCTCTGTGCAGAAGCCAGTGCTTCCCAAGGCAAGGCAGGGATGTTATAATGGGAAGTCACAAAGTGTTATTTTCGGCATTGCTGTCTTGAGCTCTTTCCCTGCGAAGGTGAAGGTACCTGAGCCTTATACGTGAGAGTGTAAGTTTGTCTCTGAGTAAAGGGACCACCAAGGGTATGTTCCTTTACTCTGCAGGGCCGAGAGGGAATGGGGTTGATTCATTAGGAGGTGTAAGCAGGTATTGATCAGCGTTGGAAATTGCAAAAGATGGAACAAAGTTGTGTTGAGCAATTAATGCACATCAAATTTTCAAATATGAGTGTTGGTATTTAGTGCAGGGACCCACAAGCATTGCCTTTCCCAGATATCTTTCCTTTTCCGGTGTTGTCCCTGACTTCCTGTGCCAGGGTGTAGAAGTGTGAAAGACAGAAAGTTAAGAGAATGCTTTCAAGAAAGAGAGAGGAAGCTCTTCACATAGCATCTCTTCCCCTGGAGCCTGAGCCCACTTCCTCAGCAGCACAGCTCTCCTAAGGGCTAGGTCACTTAAGCCTAGAGTTGCAAAAGAAAACACATCTAGGTTAACACTACTGTGTTTTCTTTAACCCTAGGAAAACTGAAACAAAGTCTAAATTATTTTACTACCAATGTCTGTCTTTTCTCAGAGCCAAGTGAGAGTCTATTGGGCCTATGGTAGTTCCTACTGCATGAAATGTGTGGTGGGAAGATTTGTCGAAAATCTTTTTTCCTATTTTCACATTAGAAAAAAAAAGCACCCTGGGTTCTGTTTGGAAACAAAGCTCAAGTTCCTCCTTATCATTAGCTTTTTTCCTTTCACAAAGATTCGCAGTGATTCCAGAACCAGGCTGGAAGGCAGCTCCTACAGTAAGGAGCAGGAAGTCAAAAGCTGGGAGGTTTCTACTTGCACCAGGTCTTCTTTGGGCCAAGTTACGGATCCAGTTGACGGTATCCAAGGAAGTAGCTCCAAGTTATGACTGAGCAGCCTTTATGTCTGTAATCCAACAACTGAAGTGTAAGGGTAAATCAGGAAAAGAGTAAAGAAGGCCAAGGAGATGAGCTCTTAACCAGGCTGTTTTCCACACTGGGAACTGGGTTCCTGAAGATAATCCTCCCTCTTGACCTTGCTGGTGTAGAGCAAAGGGAGGTTCATTTTTGCAACATTCATGTCTTTGTGGGGAGATGAGAAGATGCCTAGGCTACATCTAGATAGGAAAAAGGAATGTCACTTTTCTTACTCAGTGTTGAGGAAGTGGGATGCTCCTTCACTGTGCCCCTGGCAGTCTTGATTTCAGCAGCTTGGTGAAATATGGGGACAGAAAACAGCTCATACCCTGGCTGCCTGGGCTAAGGAGTAAAGACCTTCTCTATATCTGTGCTGCTACCAGGCCGTGCTGTACCATGGGGGTCAGAGGTGGTACTTGATTGTATGGAGCTGGCAGTATGACTTTCCCACAGCCTTATTCCCACAAGAAGTGTGTGTGAGCACTCCATGTGTGGAAACCAAGTATAGGCATGGAGGGTCTGTGGCCATCCTCGCTCCTTGGGGCAATAACTCTTGTCTTCTGTTCTTTGCCACACACAGCACCGGGCCCAGAAAGCTCCCCCTGGGCAACACAGGCACTGTGAGCGATGCTTCAGTCGGCACTGCCGCGCACCCATTGAGGTCTCCGTGTCCTGCATGGTGATCAGCTGCCACCTCCACTGCGGGGCCACCTTCCACATGTGCAAGGAGGAGGAGCACAAATTACTCTGCCCCTTAGAGCAGGTGTCCTGCCTCAACTCAGCCTATGGCTGCCCTTTCTCCATGGCCCGCTTTAAGCTGGGGAAACACCTCCAGGTCTGTCCAGCCAGTGTTGTCTGCTGCTCGATGGAGTGGAATCGCTGGCCAAATGTGGATTCAGACACAACCCTGCACAAGAATATTATGAAAGGGACCTTGAACGAAGAATGTCTGGACACAGCTTTGGCACTCAGAGACCAGAAGATACTTTTCAGGACCTTAAAAATAGCTGAATTATTTCCAGAGTGGAGGAAAAAGGATGAACTGGAAGAACTAATGGATCAAGCCATGGGTGGTGAAGCGGGTGCTGTGGGAGGAGCTGCCTGTGGTTCCCAAGAGGGCCATGACCAGTCTGAGCTCAGCCAACGTGAGCGGGAAGATTTGGCAAAGGACAAAGAGGGAATGGATCTGGGGAGTTACAAAACCTGGGAGAACATTTTCAGCAAAGAGCTTCTGGCTTGCCAGGTAACGGGCTCAGCAACCACCACAGAACAAAAGACAGAGGAGGCTTCCAAGAAAACAGCATCAGCCCCTCATGCTGCCAGCTCCACAGAGAAGGCAAAGGAAGGACCTGATGGTGCAGAAGAGGGAAAGGGCCAAAAGTCCCAACAAGTAACACCGAGTAGAGAACTGAATGGACTGGCTCCCTGGCAAGAAGGTGTCCTGGAGAGACTGAAGAAAGAAGTTGGTGTAGCTGATTACAACATGTATCTAGTACATCATGGGGGAATGCTCATCCGCTTTGGCCAGATGGCTGCTTGCACCCCCAGAGAAAAAGACTTTGTCTATGGGAACTTGGAAGCCCAGGAGGTGAAGACTGTCTACACCTTCAAAGTGCCAGTTAGTTACTGTGGCAAAAGAGCACGACTAGGAGATGCACTGGGCCACAAGATGCCAACTTCAGACAAGTCAGTGGATACCTCAGAACTGGGAATAAACATAGAAGAACTACCTAAGACAAACATAGTTGAAGCCACACTGCTGTGTGCTCTGGAAAAAGAGCTGAAAGGCCATGAGATTTCTGAAGCAAGAGGTATTGATGGACTCTTTGTGGATTTTGCAACACAGACATACAGCTTTCCTTTGGAGCCCTTCTCCTCCAGTGCAGTTCTAGCAGATATTCTGGATGAAAACAGCCCACCAGAACTGCACATGGAGCTCTACACTGAATGTGTAACCAGAAGACACAACAAAAGCAGTTCAGCTTTCACGTTCACTTGCAGTCATTTCTTTAGGAGGGATGAGTTCCCATCCCACTTCAAGAATGTGCATGCTGATATCCAGTCATGCCTGGACGGATGGTTCCAGCATCGCTGCCCACTGGCCTACTTGGGATGTTCTTTTGTTCAAAATCACTTCCGCCCCGAGGGACTTAAGGCCAAGGTTATTTACAGCAAGCCTCTCAAGACATTTGCTATTAAGCCAGAGGTGGACACACTTCTTGCTGAGCCAGGAAAGTGCAATTCCACAGTGGATAGTCGAGGGAGAAACAAGGACTTGCTGAGCAGCCTCCCAGTGGAAGTGCTCAAGTACATTGCGGGATTCCTGGACAGCTTCAGTTTATCTCAGCTATCACAAGTGTCAGTGCTCATGAGGGACATCTGTGCCACTCTTCTTCAAGAGAGGGGGATGGTCCTTCTGGTCTGGGAGAAAAAAAGATATTCCCATGGTGGTACTTCATGGAAAGCTCGCAAAAAGGCAAGTGACTGTGACACTGGGAAAAAGAGTCATGAGTTCTCTTCAGACAAAACATAAGAATGGCAAGAAAAGCTGCATATAAACATGCAGATGTGGGGAAGGTTCATGTGGTTGTGAATTTGCAGAGGGCTTTGTTGTCAGGGGCCAGGGCTGTAGAGTGCAGTACATCTAGCAAAAGGATGAAGGTGTAACTAGACATTTTCTGACTAGCTTGAAGTCCCCACCCAAGCTCATCTTGGGTAATCCGTTTGCATGTGCACCATTTCTAGGCACTGAGAACTAAGAATTCCTGATATTTAAGCATTACACATGGATTTTTGAAGAATTTGAAATTCATGCTTTTATATTGTTATTCTTTACAAGCCAATCTAGGGTATGTCAAAATGCTTTAGAATGCCAGAAAGGTTAAGAACAAGGAAACATGTCTGTGAAAGGAGCTCAGGCATTCACATCAAGCTCCAAGGGCTTTCAAAATTAGTTTTCGTAGGATTACAATGAGTGTGAGGAAGCAGCTTGGGGATAGAAGACTGCCTTCTGCAAAGCTGGTCTCCCACTGTTTGTGCTGGAAAATTATCACCCTTATTGACTGTTTAAGTTGTTTAGAAAGAAATATGTAGACATAGCTTAGTCTAAGTCCTAGTTGAACATTAGTTTTTACAGGGATTTCTTTAGCTGATAGCCCTGCAGCTGCTCCAACATCGAATCATAGAGTCATAGAATCATTTAAGTTGGAAAAGACTTTTAAGATCATCAAGTCCAACCATTAACCTAACAGTGACAAGTCCACTGTTATATAAAACTGTTCAGAAGAGTCGCATGAGACTTCAGCCTAATCAAGAAGACAAGACAGAGATCTAGGAACAAAGAATTTAGAGATCCAGGAAAGACTCCCAGAGATTATGTAAGGACCTGGCTTTCAAGCAGGGCCGTGAAAGCAGTACCTATTGATTCCTATGAAATAGAAGCTTATCAATTAATGACTTCTTATTAAGATAAAGCACTCTCTGTTAAGAAAAAACATGAAACATGGTGAATTCAGAATCTGTGTAACAAAGTTTGGTGGCTGCAAGTTGAATTAGCCCCATTCAAACCAGGAATTAGCCACTGAAGTAATTTACTGGAGGATATGGCTTCCATCAGTAAAAGGAAGACATTCCAGCTGCCCAATCATACAACAACTAACTTCAGTTATTGTAGCTCAGTTTCAAACTGGCAGCATTGAATTTAAGGGCTGTCTAACCCTTTTCATTTTAGCTCTCTGTACTGGCCACACAGGGATCTTGTTTCCAATGCACAGACTCTGTTTGAAAACATCATTTGTAATTATTCCTAATTTCTTTACTACTGTGTGTGATAGCTATGATTACTTAGGACTAGGAGAGGGTCAGGCAATCTTAAGCAAGGAAGAAATATTTTTACGGAGAAGAAATCTACTCTGACTAAAAATTAACTTGATTTAATGGTATACAGCAAATATTAAAGTCACTTAATCACAGTCATATCACTACATGCTAGTATATTACTAAATGGTGCGTGATATCACTGCAAACAGAATCAGAGAAGTTTAACAGCACAGTCCTATTTTCTACAAGCTTGTATGTCCTCCCAGACTTTTATGGGATGGGGTGAATAACAGGAGTGTTGTAATGTTAATTGCTTTGTAGTTGCCAATAGGTGCTTTGGAAGGTCTTTATGAAGTCATGTTTCTTTGAGATACATATCTTTGAGATACAAAGGCATGCTGTGGTCAGCTTTCTTTACAAACATCTGGGATCACACTGCACATGTGATGGAGTTTTCTGTACAGGTGCAGTGGTCAGGTATCCTGAATTTCCTCATGCCCTGCTCTGAATTGACACCAAACTGTAGCATACTTCCCCATTAAAAATGGCAGGTGATAACTAAAGCAGCAAAACCAGCAAGTATGAGGTACATAACAATACAGACCCCATTTTCACTTGCTCTGCCAGCCCTGCACAATCAGATGTTCATTAGAATGTCCAGGGTGAGTAATGCACGCCCACTGTAAGCATAGACAGGTATTTAAAATCCTCACTTCGTCTCCCCGATTCCTTTCCCCTGTCTTGCATTAGATCTGGCAGTTCAGCAGCCTGTTCTCCAGAGTTCACAACTGGCAGCGCAGCGATGTCCCAAGCATGTCGGAGCACCTGAGGAATTGTCCCTTCTACCAGGTGGAGCACAGGACGGACCCTGTGCTGCTGACGGGCATGAGCGAATCTCGGGAGCAGACTCAAAAGACTTTGGTCTCTACTTTCAAGCGCAGAGTCTGAACAACTTGCTTACCCTCTGCCATGCTCCCTTCAGGGCTCTTGAGATGAAGATTTGGGAATTCAGGTGTAAAGATTGTTGCTTCCAACTCTCCTTTGGACGTACAAAATTGGCTTCTCCCCAGCTGCGTTTGAAACATCTGCATATTTTTTTTCCTGCATTAATTTGTTAAAACTTCATCCACTGCTTACTAATACCACATGCTTTCTGTTTATGTTTCTGTTCCTGGTTTAAAACAGCATCTTGAAGAAAGCAATGAGGATCTTACTTGAAAACAGCATTTTCACATCCTTGGAGGTAGGCTGCTGCTCCTGTACCATGTGCCTGAGAGAAGCAAGAGCAGTTAATGTACTTAGCTCAAATAGGTCTGAAACATCTCAGTTTTGTCTGGAAAGCGAAGTTCTTGGAGCACAAGTAGATGCCCTCCTGCCTGGCAGACCTAGGGACAGTTAACCTGCTCTGAGAGAGGGGCAAAGGAAAAAGACACTCCAGAATTACATTAAAATAAATTAGAACTCCATGGAGAACTCGGTAATTCACTGTGCAGCCACAGACCATCATTTAGGACCATCATTTAGTCGGAGAACAGGCGTATGGCTCAAGCGAGTGCCAAGCAGAAAGAAGAGGCGGTAGAAAGGTTGGGGCAGTGTTGCGCTCCCCTTGGCATGCCTTTCACATTGTGAGTGTCCCTGGAGCTCTGGGCTTTGTAGTTTTCTGAACTCTAAACCTAAGCGTAACCCTAACCTGAGCCCTAACCCTAGGCAGAGCCGGAAACCTGGCATAGGTGTGTTGTGAGAGCCAAGCAGATAGAAGAGGATGGAGTAAGGTTGTGGCAGTGTCGTGCTCGCCTTGGCCTGCCTTTCGCATTGTGAGTGTCCCTGGAGCTCTGGGCTTTGTGGTTTTCTGAACCCTAACCCTAGGCGTAACCCTAACCCTAACCCTAGCCCTAACCCTAGGCAGAGCCTGAAATCTGGCATTGGGCTGAGGCAAGTGACAAGCAGAAAAAAGAGGAGGTAGTGTGGTTGGGGCAGTGTTGCCCTCCCTTGGCATGCCTTTTGCATTGTCAGTGTCCCTGGAGCTCTGGGCTTTGTGGTTTTCTGAACCCTAACCCTAGGCGTAACCCTAACTGTTGCTTGTGAGCCGAGATCAGAGAAGAAAGTAACATGGACGGTTTAGGATGGAATGAAACCGACACTTTATTAATTTACAAATTCGCTTATATACCTTAGCATGCTGGACTGACATAAAGTCATTGGTTCCCTGACCAACCACCCCTCAGAGGGATTGGCTGAAGCCAATAACACTTACTTCAGATATTTTCTCATTGGTATCATAACAATACCATAGTTTACAAAATCTTTCAACTGTTTTCCCGTGGCGTCCATGAGAAAGCAAGGCTTTCACACAGATGCTGTTAGAAAACTGAGAAATCTCTCTGCCACCAAGCTTTTAGCATTCACAATTCCCCCTTTTTGTTTAAGAAATTTAAATTGGGCACTAATTTAAAGTTGGCAGAGAGACTCTCCAGCGGTGCCATAGGAGATACATCTAGCGAATCTAATTCTGTATCGGTTATTAATTCTAAATAGCCTCAAGGGCCTTAACATTCTGACTCTGAATTCAGTCTCTGCTTGTAGAAGGACCAGGCTCATGGTCGACATCTTGGTCATCATCAGAGGGATCACTTGGCTGATGATCTACATTCTGGTCCTCATTTGAAGGTTGCCTTGGAGGTTGCCTGTTCTGCTCCTGGTGCCGCAGGTCAGGGCGAACGCATCTCGCAGGTAGCCATCGTACTCCTGTATCTGTGGAAACACAAGCATACCCACGACCCCAAGCAATAAGCTCATGTGGGCCTTTCCACTTATTAGTGAGTATGTCCCGTACCCAGACTTTTGCTCGAGGCAAGTGCGTCTTGCCTGAAGACTGCAATGAGAGAAAATGATTCAAAATAACAGGATTGTTTGAATTTGGTGGCACTGTAAGATGATTAATTGTATACAATGCTTTCTCCAATCGGCTCTGTGGGGCTTCCCCATGCATTCCCCCTTTTTGTCTCTCCAGAAGACGCTTCAAAGTGCCATGAACGCGTTCAATAATGGCTTGACCTGTAGTAGAATGCGGGATACCAAATTTATGGTCCACACCCCATAATTGCAAAAACTGCTACGTCTTTTGCGAGGCGTAGGCAGGGCCGTTATCAGTTTTCACCGAAGAAGGCACGCCCAAGACCGCGAAAGCCAGTCTCCAATGGGCAATGACATGGCGGCCTTTCTCTCCAGTATGAGCAGACGCCCACATAGCCAACGAGAAAGTGTCAATCGACACGTGCACGTACTTAACCCGGCCAAATTCAGGGATGTGTGTTACATCCATTTGCCAAATCTGCAAGTCCTTTAGACCTTGGGGGTTTACCCCCAATGGTAAAGGTGCAGCGAGTCCGTGACAGTCAGCGCAAGCGCTGACAATGTCACGAGTCTCAGTTGGCGTTAAATGAAACTGCTTTTGCAGGGTATGTGCACTTTGATGAAAAAATCCATGCGATGCCTTGGCTTGTGCGATTCTGTCAGGCTGAGGCACTACCCACGCAGGGTTTGCTAGCCTGTCAGCCCTGGCATTACCTTCTGTTATGAAACTTGGCAAATTGGTGTGACTTCGAATGTGCAGAATGTAATATGGGTGCACTCGAGCTTGAATTGCACACCACAAGGTTTTCAACAGTGAAAACAGAGCCACATTGTTGACTTCTTTTAGAAGTGAATAATCTAAGTGTTGGGTTATGTCTGCAACATAAGCAGAATCAGTGACCAAATTCAAAGGTACCTGTGAGAACCGCTGAAAAGCCATGGCACCAGCCCTCAATTCAACCAGCTGGGCTGAGCCTGACTCATGGCCTTCCAGCACCTGCCACTCAGACTTCTCCTTCCAGGTAACAATGGCTTTCCCCATTTTCCCAGAGCCGTCGGTGAAGACGGTGGGTCCTTGCACTGGCACCCAACTATTTTTGGCCACAAAGTGAAGCTGGTCGATTTTGCCAGCTGCAGTAATTTATGACTGGGCAGATGATAAGCAATCTGCCCCGAAAAGTCTTGCAGTGCACTTTGCAAAGGAGCACTATTAATAAGGCTCCGCTCAAAGTGTTCCTGCTGTACTGGAAGAATAATTGTTGCAGGATCTGCTGCCATTAGCTGCAAACACCGTTAGTGGCATTTGATTATCAAGGAGGCAATCAATTCAAACAATGTGGGTGCTGTCTTTTTTGGCTGATGAGGCAAAAAGACCCATTCCAGGATGTGTAAAGGATCAGACCATTGTGTATTCCATTGGGCAATAATACCTGTAGGAAGAAAATCTGGAGCAGTAATGAAAACAGTGATGTCAGTGGAGGGGTCCACTCGATAAACCTGACAAGCAGAGACAGCCTGTTAAGCCTCCTCCAGTGCTCGTCACGCTTCAGGAGTCAATTTCCGAGGTGAACTCAACTCGGGGTCCCCCTTTAAAATATTAAAAAGCGGGGAATGTTGTGCCGTGTTTAGCCCTAGATAAGGATGTAACCAATTGATTGATGTAACACCCAGCAATTTCTGAGCATCATTCAGAATCTTAATGGAATCCAAAAATTGCACCTCTTGGTGTTGTATAGTTTGATCCAAAATTTTGACTCCTAAGTTCTTCCAAGGAGGATGCTGTTGAACTTTCTCCAGAGCCACTTGCAGCCCATAAGAATGCAGAGCATCGAGCAGCAGAGGCTGTATCCTCTGCAGCTTGTCCTGAGTGGATGCTGCCACCAGGATATCATCCATATAATGGTAGCAGTATGCCTCAGGAAATTGCTCACGGACTCCAGACAAAGCTCGAGCAACATACCATTGACAGACAGTTGGGCTGTTCTTCATGCCCTGAGGTAGGATGTTCCATTGATATCTCTGCACAGGTTCAGCATTCTTCACTGCAGGCACAGTAATGGCAAATTTAGGCTTATCATTGGGATGCAAAGGAATTGTGAAAAAGCAATCCTTCAAATCAATAATCAGAATCTCCCACCCCGTTGGGATCATGGTGGTTGAGGGCATACCAGGCTGCAATGCCCCCATACTTTCCATCACTGCATTAACTTTCCAGAGATCCTGTAACAATCTCCATTTCCCTGATTTCTTCTTGATCACGAAAACAGGGGTATTCCAGGGACTAGTAGAAGGCTCAAGGTGTTTTTGTTGTAATTGGTCTTGAACGAGCTTGTGAAGGGCCATTAATTTTTCTTTTGGTAGGGGCCACTGAGGATCCCATATTGGTCTATTTACTAGCCACCGCAAGGGCAGAGTAGAATACTGAGTGCCCTTCAGCACAGTGACCCCCATCAAAAATGTGTCCCAATCCGTACCCCCCAAGCTGCCAATACATCCCAGCCCCAGAGATTAAGGGGAGCTGCAGTGACATAGGGCTGAACAGTGGCTGTTTGCCCCTCTGCATTTTTTACCATTATGGGTCATCCACTTAAACAGCTCTGTGCGGTTCCTCCTAGCCCTGCGATGGCCGACCCCACAGGGGCTAAAGGCCATGTGGGAGGTCACACACAGAAGGAGATTGTCACATCAATGCCTGTGTCAATCAAACCTTGGAGCTGAATCCAGGGCAGATGGGTGCCTGGCAGGATTACGGTACACATCATCTGTGGCCTTTGGCTAGAGATGTCTGCAGTCCAGAAGACCTGTGGAAGTCCTGTAGATCCAAAGCAGCCATCTCTGCGACTTCGTCGTTCGGCCCTGGGGACACATGACTTGAAAGGCACTAATTGAGCAATGCGAGTCTTTTCAGGGATAGTAACAAGGAGGGTGGGCGTGGAAACCATAGCACAGATCTGGCCTGTAAAATCGGCATCAATAACTCCTGGGTGTACAAAGATCCCTTGAAGGGTGACACTAGATCTCCCCACAAGCAGTGTACTGAATCCCTGGCCTAGGTGTCCAGATGCATCCAAGGGAACTTAATAAACACGACAAGGTTCTAAGATGACTCTTGCTGCGGTGTGNATTTCCCTGATTTCTTCTTGATCACGAAAACAGGGGTATTCCAGGGACTAGTAGAAGGCTCAAGGTGTTTTTGTTGTAATTGGTCTTGAACGAGCTTGTGAAGGGCCATTAATTTTTCTTTTGGTAGGGGCCACTGAGGATCCCATATTGGTCTATTTACTAGCCACCGCAAGGGCAGAGTAGAATACTGAGTGCCCTTCAGCACAGTGACCCCCATCAAAAATGTGTCCCAATCCGTACCCCCCAAGCTGCCAATACATCCCAGCCCCAGAGATTAAGGGGAGCTGCAGTGACATAGGGCTGAACAGTGGCTGTTTGCCCCTCTGCATTTTTTACCATTATGGGTCATCCACTTAAACAGCTCTGTGCGGTTCCTCCTAGCCCTGCGATGGCCGACCCCACAGGGGCTAAAGGCCATGTGGGAGGTCACACACAGAAGGAGATTGTCACATCAATGCCTGTGTCAATCAAACCTTGGAGCTGAATCCAGGGCAGATGGGTGCCTGGCAGGATTACGGTACACATCATCTGTGGCCTTTGGCTAGAGATGTCTGCAGTCCAGAAGACCTGTGGAAGTCCTGTAGATCCAAAGCAGCCATCTCTGCGACTTCGTCGTTCGGCCCTGGGGACACATGACTTGAAAGGCACTAATTGAGCAATGCGAGTCTTTTCAGGGATAGTAACAAGGAGGGTGGGCGTGGAAACCATAGCACAGATCTGGCCTGTAAAATCGGCATCAATAACTCCTGGGTGTACAAAGATCCCTTGAAGGGTGACACTAGATCTCCCCACAAGCAGTGTACTGAATCCCTGGCCTAGGTGTCCAGATGCATCCAAGGGAACTTAATAAACACGACAAGGTTCTAAGATGACTCTTGCTGCGGTGTGCACGTCAACCCCGGCTGATCCCTGGGTGCTGGCTCTAAGCTTGCTGAGTAAGCCTGTGTTGTTACCATGCCCTGGGGAAACATTTGCGTGTGAGCGCAATTCCCCCGTGCGCTCATTTTCACCTTTCCCAAGCTAGTCAAAGATTGACTGTTGGCACGGTACATAGATTTGCAATACTTTGCATAATGACCTGGCCTATCACACCTCTCGCAGTGGGAACTTCCCTTGTTCCTTTTCCACTTCTGCTTCACCTGTTTTTGCTTGCTCTCAACCCTAGAACCCTTTTTTCCATGATCAGAATATTCTTGAGTAGGTCGCAGAATTGCGGCCAGAGCAGAATGGCCCTCAATCCCTACCTTAGCACAGGCATCAATCATGTCTGTTGGTGTAGGATCACCTGGTAGGGCATCTATGATCTTTCTACACTCGTCGTTAGCATTATCTCTTGCTAATTGTTTGCACAGCATCTGGCTTAATGTATCATCTTCAACCTGCTTCTCAGGGGCTGCAGCAGTTTTCTCCACGAAGGGTAAAAACTGCTCTTTCTGCCTCTGAGATATTTTTACATATTGTGTTTTGGGAGCAGCCATGTCTATGCTCTTCAACACGGCTCCCATTCCGATCTTTTGAGCCTGCTCAAGGACCAGAGGATGCCAGGTAGCTTGGAGATTAGCATTAGAAAATTGACCAAGTCCCATGAGGGTATCTATTCCAACTCCACGTCTAGGGTTGCCCTGGGGTAACTGTATATTCTGTGCAGCGGTCTTTTCCGCCATCCTTCTCCACTTGTTCTCAAAAACTGAAAATTGCACAGGTTGAAATAACATCTGACCTAAATGTCTAATATAAAATGGAGCAAGCAGATCTGCATTTATCACTCTAATAATCTGCATGGCTTCAGGGGATCCGAGCCCATACTGTGCCACTTTGGATTGCAAATCCAACGCCCCCTTCCATGCAATAACATCATGCTGGTCAAGCCAACCTGAATTTGGGACAGCCTTGTACACAGGATAGGCTTGGACATCCCCATGCGAGGTTCCACTATTGCCTTGATCTACCAGTACACCTTTCTGAGGAGCTGTAGCAACCTGATTCTGCACAGGTTCTCCTGTGCCTTCAGGCATCCCCAATTTCTCTGTTAAATCCCAGCTTCCCATCTCTAGAGCCCGCATCTTGACCACTTGCCAGAAACGTTTTGAGTTTCTTGGGCACACGGTCACCATGCACTCTGGAAGTGTCCAAGGGCGGTTCCGGAGACGCTGTTTTACCAATCGCCGACGTCCAGCTGGCTGGGAAGCAGATGTGTCTCCCACATCACTGTCAGACAAAGGTCTTTCCGATGACCCCTGTATGAACAACGGAGGTGGGCAGAATACGGGCACTAGACCAGAGGGCGGCGGTGCTGGAACAGAGGGTGATGCTGCTGGACCAGAGGGTAGTATAGCAGCAGGGGCTGTAGACGGTTGTGCGGAGGGTAGCAGTGTAGCTGTCTGCGGCAGTGCTACTTGTGGCGGTGCTGCTTGTGGCATTTCTGCTGGCCGCGCGGGCGCCGATATCATCGGAGCGGCTGAAGCCGCTTATGGATGCTGAAAAAGCTTTAGCCGAGAAATTTTCCAGCTCTCCGCAGCATTTTGTGAGAGCTCTGTCTTTCCCATGCAAATTATCTAAAACAATGTTACAGTTTTGTAAACTCCTTGCACCTGCAAGTTGTTTTGCAGAATTGTTATGGTTTAACTACAAAAATATTTAGAAATTGATGTCTTAGAACTTGGCCAATCCCCTTAAGGGGTGGTTGGCCAAAGAACCAATTACCTTATGCCATTTAACACACTTTTTGCGAACTAACATATAAAAGCTTTTGGTTAGTTTAATAAAGCGCTTCCATATATTCTGGAGCCTGGACTCTGTCGTTTCTCTACCCGTCTACTTCATGACAGCGACAGCCGCTGAAGGAGTTGCTGGAGCTATTGGAGCTGCCAGGACCGATGCCGGAGTCATCGGGACTGCTGCTGGAGTCGCCGGGACTGCTGCTGGAGTTGCCAGGAACGCTCTGCCCCCATCACTCTCAGCCTCTCCACTTTCAGATAGCTCAGTTCCCTCTGAAACATCTCCCTCAGAACTGCCCGAAACCAGCAATACTTTTGTTTCCATAGTAACCTCTTGCAATGCATCAAATAAAACTCTCCGGGTGCAGATCGATCCGAACACGCTCCTGTCTCCATAAGCCAATTCTTGGTCTAGTCTATTCTCGAGCTCCTTCCAAGCCCCTAGGCTGAACGTTGCATCGGGATCTGTGGAGAAGTCATGCTCTGCTGCCCATTGTAACAGCTCACATAAATCATTATCAGATATTGGGGTATTTCCTGTCAGAGTCAATATATTTTTCCAAGACAAAAAAATTGTGTAGTCTCTTCACTTGCTTCATCTTTACGGGTTTTGGAGCCCTTTCCCGTCCCTGGGGTGGGGGAGGGGGAAGAAAACGACATGGACGGTTTAGGATGGAATGAAACCAACACTTTATTAATTTACTAATTGGCTTATAAACCTTACCACGCTGGACTGACATAAGGTCGTTGGTTCCCTGACCAACAACCCCTCAGAGGGATTGGCTGAACCCAATAAGACTTACTTCAGATATTTTCTCATTGGTATCAAAACAATACCAAAGTTTACAAAATCTTTCAACTATCTTCCTGTAGTGTCAATGACAATGCAAGGCTTTAACACAGACAATGTTAGAAAACTGAGAAATCTCTCTGCCACCAAGGTTCTAGCATTCACACCTAACCCTAGCCCTAACTATAACACTAGGCAGAGCCTGGAATATGGCACCGGGCTCAGGAGAGTGCCAAGAATAAAGAAGAGGACGAAGCAAGGTTGGGGCGGTTTTGCGCTTTCCTTGGCATGCCTTTAGCATTGTGAGTGTTCCTGGAATGCTGGGCTTCGTGGTTTTCTGAGCCCTAAACCAAGGTATAACCCTAACCCCCTACCGTAACCCTAACCTCTGGCATTACGATGCGGTGAGAGCCAAGCAGAAAGAAGGGGATGGATAAAAACTGGGGCATTGTCACGCTCGTCTTCGCATACCTTTCGCACTGTCAGTGTCCCTGGAGCTCTGGGCTTTGTGGTTTTCTGAACCCAAACCCTAGGCGTAACCCAAACCCCAACCCTAGACTGAGCCATAAATCTGGCACTAGGCTGAGGCGAGTGCAAAGAAAAAACATGAGAGCAAGGTTGGGGCAGTGTCGCGCTCGCCTTGGGCTGCCTTTCGCATTGTCAGTGTCCCTGGAGCTCTGGGCTTTGTGGTTTTCTGAACCCTAACCCTAACCCTAGGTAGAGCCTTAAATCAGGCATTGGGCTCTGGTGAGCTCCAAGCAGAAAGAAGAGGAGGTAGCATGGCTGGGGCAGGGAGGTCCAAGAGGTCAGATAGGTCATGTGTGCAACGTCCACTTTGTACTGGTGTGCAAGAATGAGGGCCAGACAGGCAAGTTGATGATGTGCCTCAACTACAAGATTCACGTGTTTTGCTGCACCCCCAACTGCAGCTGCATAACCCCCACCCTCTCGACCACCCCCAGCCCCACCACCAGCACCACAAGCACAATGGTGCCGTCCTCCACCACAGTCACCACCACCACCCCCTGTGAACCTGAAGTGTGCAGCTGGATCGAGTGGTTTGACATCAGCTTCCCCTCCTTGGGGCCCAACCAGGGAGACTTTGAAACCTACCAGCACATCTGCGCCACCGGCAAGTGAGTCTGCCAGCAGCCAAAGCAGATCGAGTGCCGGGTGGAGGACTACCCTGACGTTGCCATCCAAGAGGTCGGACAGGTCATGCAATGCGATGTCCACTTTGGACTGGTGTGCAAGAACGAGGACCAGATGGGCAAATTCAAGATGTGCCTCAACTACAAGATCCG
>VZRS01013369.1:154898-168445 GCA_013398055.1 Ifrita kowaldi | reverse complement strand
GGGAGGGACACGGGAGAGACATGGGGGGGACACGGTGGCTCCGAACCGGCAACGGCACCGAGCCCGAACCCGGAGCTTTCACAAGGGGGAACGACACCGAGCCCGCACCCGGGGCCTTTAGAGGGGGAGCGACACCGAGCCCGAACCCGGAGCTTTCACAAGGGGGAACGACACCGAGCCCGCACCCGGGGCCTTTAGAGGGGGAGCGACACCACACCCGAACCACGGGGCTTGGAAGAGGGAACGACACCGAGCCCGCACCCGGGGCTTTCACAAGGGGGAACGACACCGAGCCCGCACCCGGGGCCTTTAGAGGGGGAGCGACACCACACCCGAACCACGGGGCTTGGAAGAGGGAACGACACCGAGCCCGCACCCGGGGCTTTCACCGTGGAACGGCACCAACTCCGATCCACGGGGCTTTAAACGGGGGAGCGACACGGAACCCGCAGCCTGTAGTTTTTAAAGTGGGAATGACACCCACTCGAGATTTGAAAAGGGGTTTAAGTCAAACTTTGTACTTTTTAAAAAAAGTTGTTAATGCGTAGCTGCAGCTGGGCAGTTCTGGGTGAGTAACTGCATCGCGAGCATCGTGCACTTGGCTGATGTTTTAAGGAGAAGAGACCACAACCCCAAGAGGAAGGGGCTGTGTGGCTCAGAGGCACCAGGAGTGAGCAGGCACTGGGGAAAGGGAATTCCAGCAGTGGGGATCACAACCACCACCCCACTGAGCCCCTACTGCAAACAGACCCCAGCCTCAAACGAAGAGAACCGCAGCTGGGGAGTGATGAGCACGGGAAGGGAGAGAGAACTCATCAACAGGGGGTTGGATACTCGTTAAAAGCTACGTAATTTGTAATCAATGAATGTTGCTGTGTTTGGTATAATGTATGAATAGTGTAAAGTGTTGATGACGGGGAGCCTTTTGGGTAAAGCTCCCTTCTTTGTGCAAACTGGAATAAAACGCAGAAATCCCTCAGGGTGGTGTGAGAACTGGAGCTGCCACGAGCCCGTGATGGGGACAACACAGGTCTAACACAGCCCCCACTAGGGAAAGAAGAGGCTGAGCACAGCGAGGCTTTTTTCAAAATCAGTAAAACTTTATTCTATTTCCATTCTTTGCCATTAACAGAAAAAAAATTGGAGAAAGCAATGTTTTGTTTTACAAAGATAATGCATCTCCCAGAGAAGAAAACCCTAAATTGAGAATAGAGGTAACATGGAGGAAAAAAAAAAAAAAAAAAAAAAAAAAAACCAAACCAAAAAAAAAAAATAAAAAAAAAAAAAAAAAAAAAAAAAAAAAAAAAAAAAAAAAAAAAAAAAAGCCAACCAAACAAAAAAAATTAACCAAAAGAAAAAAACAAAACAAAACAAAACAAAACAAAACGAAAAACCAAAAAATCCAAACCACAGTACTGCCCTCTATTCCAAAAAGTAACTCCTGATCTTTTTGGTTAAAGTAATACTTAGACCAATCATTCAGTTTTCTTGCTTGATAAAGTGTGACTGGGGAAATGGAGGGAGCGGGGCAGGGGAGGGGAAAAAAAAAACCCAAAAGAAAAAAAAAAAAACCAAACCAAACCAAAAAAATAAACCAAAAAAAAAAAAAAAAGCACACAGACATCAACTATTCACCTTGATGAAAGTCTCAATACAGCTATGGAAAGCCTAAGTATTTATTCTCTTACAGTACACTGGGTGCCGGCTGCAAAAAGAACAAAAAAAATGTATCCACTTCAGGCACAACTTCTTTCTTTTTAAATTTAAATCAGTAAAAGAAACTGGGTTTAGAAGCTGCAGTGTTCTAAGCAGCAGCAGATTTGTGCATTGTTTTAAATATATTTAAATTACCACACTGATGGCACACCTCAGCCTTATGGAATTCTGCACTGTCTGTTCCAGAACACTACAAAATCCACCGACCCTGGGAGAGACTTGCACGGAGCTCTAAGGACTGGCTAAAGGAGTCAAGTTAAATGAACTAGGAAAACACTGTAACATTTGGCCATCAACTCAAGGTATCTGAATGTTTGTGGAGATCTGATATAAACTGAACTTATTCCACCCTCACATGGTCCTCAGAATTTGAGCAGAGTGAGCTGAAGTGAGTCTTCCCTTCCACTCGGGAGGGAAGATAATGCAACTGAGCACTAAGGCATAATAAACCTTGGCCAAAAACAAGGATAAAGCATAATAACTGTAGTGCAGAATTCCACAAGGTCTGCCCGAGCAGAGCTGTCTATGTTTACTCACAGAGGCAATGGAGATTGCAGTTACCAGTTGCGTTAAATGCACCATTCAAAACAAGCTTCTAAAATGTGATACTATAAGGCGCCACCTTAAAGTTCTCCAGAATGCAACTGTGCAGAAATTTAAAATGGTTTCGTAAATTTAATTTTAAACATAACATGAGAAGGTGTTAAAACTGGTGGAATAGCTTCTGAGAATTTGGAGGAAGGGATGAACAGGGAGATATTCAGTACCCTTCGCCAGCCCCACCGCGCGGCCCAACGTTGCCGTGGGGTTGGGATCAGTCTATAACACCAGCCTGGCGGATCTTTCTCTCTGCACCAAATCCCTGCAAGGAAAACAGAGCAAACTTTTAGCTCCAGCACCACAGAATCATTAAATCATTTACACTGACAAAGGGCTTTCAGATCGTTAAGTCCAATGGTGAACCAGGCACTGCCACTGGGCTTTGAGGCAGAGCCTGATCTGCTCCACCCAAACAGCACCTTTCTAATTAGTCATGTTTGTCTTCAGAAACAGAGGCAGCAACAAAACAGGTTCTGTGGGGTATTCTTTGTAGTCCAAAACACCTCAGAGATTCCAGCCACTTCTCTCCTCCTGCTTATCAAGAGGTGGCAGAACTTTATGTGAAAGCCGTGTCTGGATAAATGGATTTCACTTGCTACCTCTGAGGTTTGTAAGTGAAAAGCAAAGTAAGGCAGCCAAGAAATCAAGACAGAAAGGCTCCAACACAGGCAGCAGTGGGTTGCTTCTCTCCTGTGTGCTCCTCTGAAAGCACAGCACACATCACTGACACAGGGCACAGCACTGTGCACAACAATCCACCCTCACACAGCAGGCCAGGAGTCCACCACAGAACGGAAGCAGACGGCAGGAGCCGGCAGCTCAGGCCCCCAGCAGAGGTGTGATACCCCAGCCAAGCAGCCCCTGCAGTGAGTGATGCTGCCCTGGGTGTCTGTACCTTTGAGTTGTCGGGGCCCCGGGGCTGGCGGAGCACCGTGAGCCGCGGGGCGTTGGCATCGTCCAGGTTGATGCTCTTTAAACGGTTCACGAGTCTATCGGGACGCGGAGCAGCCACGGCCTTGGCGCCTTCGCTGCAAGAGAGCACACACAGGGCACTGTCACCTCCCCGAGCTGGGCAAGGCACCCCAGGCTTTTGTAGTCCTTGACTCCAGTCAGGTACAGCAGTTAGAGACTGCAGAATTGATGCTGTGTGACAGCAGACCTGGCTGACAGCCTGTCCCTGCCCCAAACCCTGCTCTCCACACAGGACTCTGCAACAGCGGGTGCTCAGTGCCCTCCAGAGGGTGTTCTGTAGGCAGCAGAGGTGTTGTAGTTACTCTCATGCACACCTAACCAGTGTTTACTACGTTTCTATAGCCCAGAGAAGCTGTGGCTGCCAATCCCTGGGAGTGTTCAGGGCCAGGTTGGACAGGGCTTGGAGCAACGTGGAATGGTGCAAGGTGTTCCTGCCCACGGCAGAGGTAGAATGAGATGGTTTTTAAGTTCCCTTCCAACCCAACCCATTCTGTGATTCTGTGATTTAACTGCAATAATAAAGGCTTGCAAGTTGCCAGTATGTTATGGCAGAGCATTAACATCTCTGAAGATGATGGGAACACAGAATTTTGAGACAAAATCATCAGCTTTCTGTTACTGCTGAAGTGCTATCTCAAGCTTAAAACAAAATACAAATTATGCTATTTTCTTCAAGTGCGTAAACAGTTAAAAATACCCCAAACCCATGACTTGTAGAAATGCCATGCCAAAAAGAAAAGACTCTCTAACAACATGAGTTTTCTATTTAAAAATTAAAGCTGCTCTTCAAGAATCGGGTGGCAGCACTGTGGAACGTGTTGGCCAGAGGCCAGCACCCACACAGGAGAACCATCAGTTTCCTTATCGTTAACTTCTACTTGCAAGGCTGTATCCAAATTCCTGCTACAGGGGGAGTTTAAGAATAGATTAAAAAGAGAACAAGCCATCTGTAATTAGGAAGAGCTGGAGTGCTGCTGCTGCCTGCACTGGATCCCATCTAGGAGCTGGGAACTCTGAGGTGCAGCTCTCCCTGGAGCCAGCTGGAATCCAGAGCTCCTGTTCCAGGAATATCCAGCTCAGGCAGACACAGCCTGCAGGGCTCTGCTGGGATGCAGACACCGTGCCAGGATCAATCCCTTCAACCCCAAAGCCTCACCAGACACGCCACACGTTACAGGCACTGCATTTTCCTGTGCGCTGGTTCAGGATTACAGAGAACTCCACTTCATCCCCAGCCTGGAGCTCCACACCATCCTGGACTTCTTTGACATGGAAGAAGAGCTTTTTGCTGTCACCAACTTCATAGTTAATGAAACCAAACTGAAAAGCAACACATCACAAGGTTACTGACTTGCTCTGCATCCAGACAGATGCAGGAACTTACTCATCACTGCAGTTTAACTACTTTTAAATAAAACTCCAAAACTGTGGTGCTTAACAGAAGTGGAAATGCAATTTCTACAGTGATCAGAACATTCTGTCTGGAAACAACACTTCTGGAAATCCAAGCACTCTTCCTGGCATTGTAAAGTCACATTTAAATCCTAAAGTCTATAGAACAAGTTCTGAAAACTGCTCAAGTCCTGGCAGCTGTGTTAAACAGAGAAGAGCAGTGCCCCAAGCTCTGAGACTACACCCTGAAGCCACAGCAGCAACCACTCAATTTTTGGCCTGTCACTGGGATAAGAAGCCATTTACTTGTAGTCTCCATTCTACTTATGTATAAACCAGAAATACTCATCCAGCCTCTCCATAAATGACTGGAGATTAGTGCTGCACAATATCTATAAAAACAAAAAGCATTTGCACTATTTAACTTTTTAATCATTCCAAGATGCAACGAGGGCAATGATCAGCCTTTGCCTTTCAGGTGGGCTGTAATCACTGACTGCATAATGCTGTGAAAAAGCTTCTTCCAGAAGCAGAGCACGTGCATGTTTTGTTTTTCTGAACACTTTTTAAACACCCTGTTCAGCAGAAACCAGTTAGAGCACTTTCTAGGACATCTCCCACACAAATCTCCAGAATTAACTGCTGCCCAGCAGTTCTGATATTTCAGCACCAAACCAGGCTGAGCTCACCTTTGCTCAAGTCACACCAGAAGCCGGCATAAGGCAGCACGTGGGTTACACACACCCATTCCCTAGAGCTGGAGTCCAGAGCAACCCATTTGGGCACAAATTCCAGTGCTGAAGTGGTTCTCAGTTGCTCTGTGCCAGCTGGAGCAGTTCTTTCCTATCCCCACAGCCCTGGTGCTCACAGAGTCACTCACCTGGTCCTTGACACACTCCACGGTGGCCCTGCGGAACGGGGTGATGTTCACAGCCATCGTCTGCCCGTTCTGACCCAGCACACACAGCTGGAACTTTACTGTCTCCCCTTTCTGCAGACAATCACCTTTGTTGGCCATGCCAACAATTCCAAAGGGATAGACCTCTCCTTTCATCTCACCTGGGGGGGAAAGTATGAGACAGAACTGAGAGGCCTTTCCCACCTGATTTCAGATTTCCAATATTACAAACGCTGCTTTTACAGTCAGCTTAGCAGTGTGGATACAGTTTGCAGTGTGAATACAATCTTCAACGCCTCTATTTACAGTGCATTCAACTTGTGCACTTGTGAAAGGAACACTTAATTAAGAGGAACCAATCTTACCATCCTCCATGACTTCAATCATGCCCTGGTACTCTGTTTGTGTGGGATCTACACTCCTCAAGGGACGAATTACTTTACCAGAGTAAACAGTTGGATCAGCTTCTTCAGTGATACCATTCACTGAAAAGAGACAGAGAGTAGAAGAATAGGACGTTTTAATCATAGTTTATTTTAAAACTGATTTAAATAAGTGATTCAGATTGACCAGGAGTCAACATTTTGCACTGCATGACACCGAATCAAAATCACACTGACATTTCATGCATGAAAGTAGAAAACTTTTCCTCAAGAAGCTTAAGGTCAGTATTTGCTTTTCAAGCTTCAAAGTGTTTCACTTCTCTTCCACTGCATTCCCTACTCACTTTAATCATCCAATAATCAAAGTATGCATTCCCCCCACCCCCAAGGCCTTAATATTACCCCCATCTGCCCTCCTCCTGCAACCTTTCCCCTGTGAGGTACAGCACAATTAGTGCAGGTCCTGATCTGGCCAGTTCTGCCACTCAGCCTCTCCTTATAACCCCCAAGTGAGGAGGGCAGAGGACACTAAAAATCCAAAGAATTGCTACTGTGCACAGAGCTGTTGGTCTCTGCTTGTCTGTTCTCTGGAAAACCAGGCAGCAGCTTCCACAAAACCAATGACCACCCCACACTGAGCATCTTCTTGCTCTCAGCTCAAACTGTAAATGGATCATTAACAAACTTTACCCCTCAGCACCTGCCAAGAGCCCAGCAGGCAGAAAACACCAGGTACAGCCTTACCTGCATGTGTTTTGTTCACTTTCTCTGCACTAACTTTGTTTCCTTTGCCTTTTGACAAGCTGTATTCCACAGTGTCTCCAAGTTCCAGGCTATCAATATCACCACAATATTCACTGCAGGAACAGAATGATAAAGAGTTCTCCTTTATTTACATGACAGTAGTGATGCTCACCCAACATCCACATCAGTTATCAGAAATTATTTAAATCCCTCAGCATTTCACAAGGAATCCTCACTCAGGAAAGTGAAGCATTTCAAATACATAACACAACTGGATTTCTTGGCCTGGGATTCAGAGGCACAGAACACCAGGACTGCTGACTAACAGAAAAGTCCAGCAGAGATGATAAATGAAACTGTAGATATCTAAGCATATATAAATATAAATATATATATATATATATTCTGTGTGTGTGTAAAGTACAAATGGGTTTAACACTCAACCCAACAAAACTCCACACCCTCCCACTCCCCCCAGACATACAATCAAATAATAAAACTGTCATTCACCTGTAGTGGAAGAAGATCTCCTTATCATGATTGGCTGTTTCAATAAACCCAAAGTTATCTTTCAGGGCTGCCACGTATCCCAAGAGCCTCTTGGAGCTGTAGTTGCGTCCCAGCATCCTGACAGAAACAGCCGTCTGCAGCCCGGTTCTCTTCACTTCACACACACAGAACTCAACCTGGTGAAGAGTTGTGAATCAATACCAGATAGAAAAATGCAAAGAAAACCATGACCACCAACAAAAAACCCCCCCAACTAATTAATTTTGAAGCTGTGCAGCTCTGCAGCAGTACCTGGGCTCTCCAGGAAAGTCATTTCCTAGTCACTACTTTCCCATAACCACGTCAGCCCACTGACATTCCTACATTCCAGGGAGCAGCATCACACCTGGGATAACTGCAAGGCAAGCCAGCCTCCAGCACTCAGCTTTTCACCCCTTAAACACGAGAACCATTCTGTCCATGGGGATCTCCTCCTTCCCCTACACTGCTCACCAGTGGCCCACAGTGGGATGTGCCTCGCTTCACTCCTTGTTTCAGTTTTTAGAAACTAACCAGTTAACTACAATGGCTCCTGACAGTTTTGTTGCTCTTCCTGATCTCCCAAGCTTTTTCCCTTTCCATTGTCTCTCAGGCCAATATGCTCATGAGGGAATATTCTCCCTCTCCAACACCCATCTTAGTCTCTATGCTCTTATTATGCTCAATTCATTTCCTCTTGACAAGAAGTGTCCACTTAGTGATAAAAATTCTTTGTTTAAAAAGCATCATTTACACAGTAAGGCACTATAAATCACCAGGTTGGAGGGTATTTTTTACTTATACAGAAGGCTGACCCATTTAAACCCAACATTCCAGGTAATATCACGCAGATGCCTTGTCCTCCTAAAGGAGGCACAGAGAAGGCAAAGAGAAGCTCACACCCCACAATGCCCAGAACAGTATTTCCCAATAGTACACTTAATTATCTTGCCTTATCTCCTATCTGGGGATTAGTAGATCCTTCCACATCCTTGGCCTGGTAAGGAATGGTCAGTTTTACTCCACAGTCATCATACACAATTATTCCATCCTCAGCTTCCTGAAAACAAGAGGTCAGAATTCAGCAATCAGTGCCTCTTTCAGTTCAGTTTCCTACACGCAGTTCAAACACTGCTCATTGGAGTCTCAGTGGTTTTACAGTAACTCCTCAAAAACACAACCAAACTCTGGGTAAGGAGCTTTAAATGATGCCAGACAGTATTTTAAAAGGCAATGAAGTACTGCCACCAGCTCCAGGAAGCATTTATTGGAACTTTTAAGTATTCTGGCATTGTTTAAAACAGCATAACAAAATAGTAGGAGGTTCTCCCTGTGAAACTTAAACAATTCTAACTAGAATCTTATGTAGTGGGAGGTAGAAAGAAACTCCCCATCGAGCTCCTGGGAATTATCCTCAACAACAGTATGATCATTAGTGATTATTAACAATACTTTTATTATCTTGTTCAGAGAAGTTAATTTTTACTGACTGCTTTCATCAGCTGTAGTTCTATACAGAATAAACAGTGCTTCAAACCCAGCTGAATTAGAGATTTTAAAGAAGCAGCCTCAGTCTGTAATGGCAGGAATGCAGAACAGATATGCACAAGCAGAAGAGCAGCACTACCTTCTCTTTGCCTTTATTTGGGCTAGTGGCTTTGGCTGGAGTGGCTTCTTTGTCTATAGTGCCCACAAAACGATGCTCTGACTGGGTGTGGAAAGAAACCGTGCCCTTGGGAAGCTTTTTAATCCTTATGGCATGGTTCCTTTGGGCAGACAGCATATCCTGGAAAATAAATCCATCAGGTTATAGACAGACTGTGCATCATTTCTTTAAATGCTGAGATTTTATAGGAGTATTAATCCCACTCACAGGAACGACGGTGAACTCTACTTCATCAGAAATATGGAGCTGATTTCCATCCATGATCTCACTGAAGTGGAAGAACATCCGAGCATCCCTGTCCACACACTTAATGAAGCCAAAGCCATCCCTCATTGCTGCAATCACACCCTGCAACAGCCAAACCAACAATTACAGTTTTATCCCTGGTATGTGACATCTGTCTGCAGCTGCTCCACATGTCAGGAGTTGGCAGGAAGGCCTGAACCCTGGGAAAACACTTGGTTTAAACAACATCCTTCCTTGTAAACCCTGGTGCTCATAGCCCTGGTCAACCTGAAATGCAGACAAGTTCTTCCCACCTCATTCCTGAAGTGAACTCGTGATGAAGAGTGGAGAGTATTAATTTAAGCCACTAACAAGGGCTGAAGTTGAAGAACCTGCCAGTACCACTCCACAGTGCACACAATGGGGCAGCTCTACAAACACTGTATCATCTATAGGACTGCATAAATCATACAAACACACACTAAACATACAACTACCTATAAAAACAAGAAATAAAATCAGTGCTCAGACAGAAGTTTAAGAGAAAAACCATCAGATTTCCAGACACAAATGAAGGAATGATAAAGAAGCTGTTAAACAAGACTCCCATACCCGCCGGGTGTGTGTTATGGGAACGTACTCCCACGTTACACAGGAGTTTACTGGCCTTCCTGATAACCACTAGACATGGAATGCTGAATGATAAATAGAATATACTGTCAAAAAAACGCAAACCCCAGTACCAGATCCCGCCAGAATTAAGAATGTTAACTCATTAACATATTCCCTTCAACCCAGTTATTACAGAGTTTAGCAAGTCTCAGGACAAGCTTAGAGGATCTGAATGACAGTGCAAAAGTACATTCTTCTCTTAAACAGCTTTCACAAACTCCAGCAAACCAGCCAACCTTCCTAGCAGCTGCCAACACTTGTCACCCCAATGACAGCTCAACTCAGGCAGGCAGATGTGCGCAGCCAGAGTAGAAATACGAGAAGTCTGTAAGAGAGAAACCCAAAATCTCAAAGGTTGAAGTCAAAACTCAGGGTTTTTTTAAAGCCAAGGGTTCCTAATTCACAGCACACTGATGTGACAACACTGTAATTGAACTCCAAATTGCAAAGGAAGGCAAGGTTACAGTCCAGTTGGAACAGAACCAACATTCCAAGTTACGGGAATGAAAGATATTCTCTAATGCTCATTAGCACATCCATCTTAGTCCCTGTAATCCACAAAGAGTTTCTTGTATTGAGAGAACTCTGCTCTTTACCATCCTCCTGCTTGACCCTCAGACAGAGATTGAGGGTCAAAAAACTTGAAATCCAAAAGCTGCTCACAGTCCCTCCTCCAATTATTTACACTTTTCACTACCTGAACCAGAGCAGCCCCAGGGTCTTCCAGTTTTCCTAAGGAACATGAGTAGTTACCTATTTAGACTCAAGTATGTGAATTTTAAACAATCAGTTCAAGACTACATTACTTCTGTCTGCTATAGCCAAACAGCAATCCAAGAGGGCCAGTTAATGTCTAATTTCCTACTACAATTTCATTTAGATGTTAAAAAACAGTTGATACTTTATTTTTCTAAGGCAAAGATGCAGAGCATTAATTCTGAATTTTCTACTTTGTTTGCACTGCAGATCTGAGAGCTGGATTTCAGAGCAGGCAGTGGAAGACACGAGTGATTTTTATACTTACTGGAGAAAACACCCCCCACCTCATGTTTTACTTTCATTTCCTCTCAAGAATTAGAAATTTTTGGAGATGGATACTTGCCATTTCTCTAGTTTCATTAGTAAACTGGAAAGTGTTGGGGAGAACCTCAATGTTGGTGGCTCGTTCCAGTTTGTCGCGCCTGTCCGTGGAAATGTTGAATCGAACGTGGTCACTCTCCAGCAAGGTCACCTTGGATTTTGTATCCTTGTCTCCAAAGGGAAGCTCTTTAGGAATCACAAAGTCCACTTTGATGCGGCCGGGTAATGGATCGCTCTGGGGACAGAAAACCCAGTGGGAAGGGTGAGTTCACCTGCAGGGCTCAGCACAGCTGCAAACAGCACGAGTGTTTCTGCCAAATCCTGCTGGACTCAGGCTCTGCTCCATTTCCACCACTCCTCATCTGGAACTTGCCAAATGCAAGATGGCTTCTGGAGCTGTTGGTTGGCTAGAAGGTTTTTTAAGCCCCACCCATGTCCTGCCAAAGGAATTCTCTCTATTTCAAGAGAGAGTTTATAACCACACTCACAACACTTCTAAAAGGCAGGTTCTTTCTTATTCAGTCTTCAAAACACCCCAAACCTTCCCACACCAACAGAGACTCACCTAAAACATTAATGGGAGTGCTCATGAACACTTCTCCAAGTCCAACATTACAGCCCAAAAGCCTCATTAACTGTTAATGCCCACAAGAATCCATAGATCTGGCTTATCCTAGCAAATATTTTTCCCCTTTCCCCTACTCTTTTGCTTTAAGAATATGTCCTAAACCCACAAAATCTTACAGCAACTATTTGAAACATGAAAGAAAACACACACTCCATCATGTACCACTACCCTAACTCTTCCTCTTTGGATTTAAAATTTAAAGAAGAGTAAATCTTTACTGTGACATGATGCTTCTGCAGCAAACAGGTACTGAGAAATGGGAACAACTGTTTGACTGGAAGTCACTACAATCAAACCAGCATTGCACAAATTTAATTAACTACTGAAATTCACCTGGTTTTTGCTGGGTACTTTTGGAATTACTTTGGTTACAGTTCCTTCAAAATGTTCAATGCTGATATCTTCAAAAATGACAGTTCCTTGAGGCAGCAGTCTAACATCTGTTGCAACTTCTTTACCCTAAGAGCACAAAATCAGTTAAACACCCAAAGAGAAGACAGAAAGTAACAGACATTTCCCAATGAACCTCAATGAACCTCCTCCCCCCTTTTTTAAAGCTGGGGAAAGCAGGGAGCTGTGCAGTTATGCCCTAGGACCTTGGCTTCCGTTTTACTGGATTTCGTCTTACATTTCTGTCTTTGATTGTAAACTCCACATCATCACCAGGCTGTAAGGTTTCTAGGTCACCTTTAAATTCACTATAGTGAAAGAATATCTCCTTCACAACATCACCTCTCTCAATAAATCCAAAGGCTTCCTGTGAACAGAAAGAAAGAGTGTTTAATTGTCCATTATCGGAACATACCAGTAAATCATTTAACAGGTTCTGTCAAACACAAAATAGACTCTGAATCCCAGTACAGCACTTACAAGTGTACACAGCTGACTGCCACAATATATAAACAGAAATAAACGGAACTTTCTTTGTTAAGAAGGGCCTCAGTATCAAAGATGAGCTGTTCAATCCGTTTCACACAATTTACACCCACGGCCCAAACTGTTAACAGCTCTTAACAACTTAAGTATTACTTTGAACAGCATGCTTCCAAATAGCATTTCATTTTCAAATGAAACTTAAAATCACTTACTTTCATGGCACAGACTACTCCTTGACAGCGGGCTTGTTTCTTTTTTAATAGCATAATGTTACGAGCACTTACAGCACCAGTACTAGAGGAAAAAAACAACAGAGCAAACTGTAAACTCAAAACTGAAACAAAAATTAAGATTGTATTTCATAGAATAGTTCTTGGAATAGGTATGAATTCTGCCTGACTACTAAAACAAAATATGAAGCCAGAAAAGCAATACCAACTTACTGTTTATTTGTATCAATTATAAAGTTTATTTTATCTCCTGTTTCCAGCTGTACATTTCCTTCAACATCCTCTGGGGTGTAAGTCAGGTAAAATACTTCCTGTAAATTAACATTAACTAAAGTTACTCTATTTGCAGAATAGTTCTTTCATAGAAAGATTAACACAATTTTAATAACCTTATCTGCCTAATTTAGTGAGAAAATCAACAATAATAAACATGGCATGCAAAACATTCTTTTTCCATCGTGCTGTTTTGGTGAGTCTGTAACAACCAGCTCAAGTTGAAAGGTTTTGTACATGGCCATCTTTACAGGCCAATTGATGAACTTCAGAAGTTCAAGATAAGGATACACGAACTTCATCAAGTTTAAAAGAGAACAACTATTTGGCTCTAGAAAGTTCTCCACAGATATAAGCAAGCAATCTGTCTAAATAACATTATTTTTTGTAGTAATTACCAAAGCATGCTTTTTTTTTTGGCCAAAAACTGCACAGTTCAGTGCAGTGTCAATTGTCTACATTAAATTGCTTTTTTGTTCTTGTTGTTATTTTTTTTCTCATAGACCACAGTGATGGATCAGTGAAGAGTTCAAGTAAAATACGCAAGCTTTACCCCATTACGTTCGTAGCAAACACTCCCTGTTGGACTTTGACCCGGGGCAGCTGGAGATTTACTCTCTAAATTGTGAGGAACAGCACACACAACCTACCAGTCAAAAAAAAA
>VZRS01013369.1:81927-141491 GCA_013398055.1 Ifrita kowaldi | reverse complement strand
GGGGTCAGGGCGCAGGGGCGGGGTCAGGGCGCAGGGGCGGGGTCAGGGCCCAGGGGCGGGGTCAGGGCCCAGGGGCGGAGCGCGGCGCTGCCCCGGCCGTTCCCGGGGGGAAGCTCGGAGCCGGGGAGCTGTCGTTGGTTTTGGGGTGCTTCGGGGGTGTTTTGGGGCGAGGGGACACCGCCCTCCCCCGGCACACGGCGTTCCAAAGCCGCCTGCCCCAGGTGGATGTCTCCCCCTCCCACGAGCCGTTGCCGGCGGGACCCCACGCCGCGGTCCCGCGTGTCCGAGCCCCCCGTGCCCCAGGAGCGCCGGGCTCGGCCGCAGCGGCTCCGCCCCAGAACGATCGGGGGAGCCCGGGACAAGGCCGGCTCCGAGCGGGCGCTGCTCGGCACAGGCTGTTTGCGGAGGGCTGGCGGCCCTGACCCCGGGTCCCGCTTATCTCTGCGGCTGCTCCCTCACAGCGTGATCAATCCCGGCTGGGATCTGCGGGGCTCCCGTCTTATCTGATACTGCTGTTTGTCCCTTCCAACAGTAAACATCCGCCACTCAAAATAACAAGCTGTGCAATGCTGACTCGCTGCTTTGATTCTTATTTGCTAACTGAAGCTACTGTTGGTGATCCGGGGTGTCCTTGAGGCTTTGTGCCACAAAGCTTTGTTCAATAGCACCGACTTCATTAGCAATGTTTTCAACAATAATATTTTAGCAGGGCTCCCTTTGACTTAAATCATCTTTCGAGTTTAAATCCCCATTCACACAGACACATGAGAAAACTCCAGGATGCTTTATCAGATGAAGGCTCTTTATGATCCCAGAGATAATCAAGCCTGGAGCAGAAGTGCTGAATGAGATAATTTTATAAAAGCAACAAGTCTCAAAACATGCACACAATGCAAAAGAGAACAGAGTAAGCAGCTGCAGTTGGAATATTTCATCAGAATCAGATTAATTAGTAAAGTATGAAAGCTATTCTGCAAATTTTGGAAATGTAATCTTTCCACTAGTGTGGAAACAAAAGTCCAAACCATGCTTATAGCATATTTCACCTTCTGGTCCTTCCCTATTTTTCATCTTATTAGCGAATACTAGAAAGTTAAGACAGATTACCAGAATTCCTTTTTCCTAATGGGCAAGTCATGAACATTTGGAAAACTGACAAATATTGCTGTGTGGACCATCCTGGTTATGGAACAAGCTGGGTAAAGATTGCCCTCTCCCAAAATGGACACATCATCCCTAAGCCGTAACCGGTGCTCGTTTCCCCTGCCCCACTCTCACATCCTCACATGACCCCTCGTGTGCAGGTCAGCACCTGCTGCTGCTTCCCTCTGCTCCCATTGCCAGCTCCGTGCCTGCCTCCAAAGCCTCTCCCACAACACCCATTTCCACAGCGCCTCTGGGCAGGCTCACACGGCAGGCCTGACACAGCTCCATGGAATGATCTGTGTGCCAGCATCATCTTCCCCTTTTTCACTTTATCCAACATAGGGATTTCTGTGAAATCCACCTTGCAGTCCCTGAGGTTCTGCTTAATTCAGGCACTCAATGAGCTGTTTAGAGACGTGGCAGTGGGAATTCCAGTTCACGTCCATAGGAAATCAGCTGAAGGAACCCATGCTCTGGGCAGTGTGAAGGATCCTTTTACCTCTGCAGGAGCTGCACTGCGATGTGCGTCTGAACTGCTGGCCTGTTCTGTTCTTGTGTCTATAATTCTGATTTAACACTCCCTGGTGTCAAGAGGTGCCATTCTGGCCTTCCATGCCAATAGGGACAAGCAGGGGTAGGCAAGGGCCAGCACTGCTGTACCAGACTGTCATTTCAGGATCAGTTTATTTCCTCTGTGGCATTCTGGCTCTAGGAATAAAATTCCAGAATGAGGGAGATGAGAGTTTACAACACCACTGCCACACTGCACTCAGCCCATGCCACCACTCGGGGCTGGGGCTCAGCCCCTCTCCCGCAGATCTTCTGACACAGAATCAATTGTCCAGCTCCAAGGGACAGCAGAGTGAGTTCCTGTGGCGCCAGGACACAGAGCGGGTCCCAGTAGGACAAAGCTCCTTGGTTTAAATGCTGGGAATGCTTGTCACCAAAACTTCGAGTGTGTAGCAACAGAGCTTAAACAAATCAACAGATGAGCATTTCTGAGTAGTGGTGCCTTATAATTCCTTTGGCTTATCACATCAATTCTGTGTAAACTAAAGAGAATGTATAAATTTGGCCTCTCAAACTTTTTAGTGTTTAACTTCGATTCGATTAAACACTTATGTGTGTGTACAAAGTGAAAAATGAGGTTACAAGAGGTTAATGCTTTAATGCTTTTAATAACTCTTAACCACATGGCTGTATTTTGTCAAACAGAACATGGGGTTGTTGTAGCAGGAGAAGTGAAGGCTGGATAGCAGAGTACTGGGACACTCAGAGCAACAATGCTGCTGCAGAGTCCAAACTGCTTCCAGGCCATCTTTGGAAAATCAGATACAGTATTTCTGTGGTGGGATAAATACATAACAGTTCTGAGTACAGCTGAGGAGGTTCTTGCAAACAGTAGGAAAATCACAAGAAAAAGAACTCTAGATGGACCAAAAGTGAACAAAGTTGCTCAGGGGACCGGAGCACCTCCCCTGTGGATACAGGCTGAGGGAGCTGGGGCTGTTCAGCCTGGGGAAGAGAAGGCTGTGTGGAGACCTCAGAGCCCCTTCCAGAATCTGAAGGGGCTGACAAAGAAGCTGGAAGGGACTGTTCATCAGGAAATGGAGCGACAGGACAAGGGGAAATGGGTTCAAGCCAAAAGAGCGGAAATTTAGGTTATACATATGGAAGAAATTCTTCCCTGTGAGGGTGGTGAGGCCCTGGCGGAGGGTGCCCAAAGCAGCTGTGGCTGCCCCATCTCTGGGAGTGTCCAGGGCCAGGTTGGATGGGGCTTGGAGTAACCTGGGGGAGTGGAAGGTCCCTGCCCATGGCAGGGGTAGAACAGGATGGGATTTAAGGTCCCTTCACACCCAAACCATTCTGGGGTTTTATGAACAGACCAGTATCAAACAGCAACCTCTCTGACAGACTGAGTGACATCTAGATATTGGAAGTAGAGAAGAGAATAAAGGGCAAATTTCTAGGATACTCCTTGGATTTTCAGTAAAATTATATTAATTGTAAGCGTGGTCAGCACAGGTAGAAACATTGTGGCTAAGTGTCCGAAAGCACAAGTCTCCCATAGTGATGCAGCAGGCACAAGTGGAATGCAACAATTCTCATTTCCATTACAAGTCCTTCCTTCAAAACCCAACTATTTCAGCAGCTCCAGCTGTTTAAAAAGCAAACCAGTCCCCTCTCACATCACACACCCCAACATTTTCCAACTGCTTGCTTTTAAAATTAAGTGATGGCGTTAAGACAACCACCAGCTACTGTCACAATTTCACTGGTATCGCCCTCAGCAAAAGTGTAGCACAGAGACTCATGGGCCAGGAGCCCAAATGAATCCTCCTCTTGCACTTCCCAGCCCATACTTCAAGGTAGATTAACGTGGCATAAAACAGAGTTGTCTTGTGGCAAAAGTTATTACCAAGAAACTCAGTCTTGTTGTTCATCCTAATTATCCTGCTTTGATAAATCTTGAGGAGTCACCCACTGCACCACAGCACTCACATTTATGAGTCTAATATTCTTTCTACTACTAAAACAAATGTCCTCAAGATGGAATCCAGGCTGGAAAAAAGGAAAAACATTATCATTGATAAATGGATATATCCAACTAGTTCAGTCTCTCAGCAGCAAGACCACTGCTGATAAAATGCTGAGCAAGGGATTCCACAATAATTATTTTGTAATGCTTAATAAAGAATGTCAAGATCTGCTTTATGGAAATCAGGTCCAGGACTTGTCTTCCCTTTGCTGTATCTACAAAGTACAGTCACTTCAGTGCCTAAAGTTACAAGTATTCTCTATGAACTACCAACTCTTGAGATTGTAATCAAGCTTAACTGATAGCTTTGCTTTCTTCCACCTTGTGCCTTCCTAGAGCATTTTATTAACAAATCTTGGTCTTCCAGCCAAGGGGAAACAGATTTGGCAGAGGGTACTGAAAGGTGGAGGTGTCAGGGTACCCAGGAACTTTGTGAAGGGTGAATGGATGGGCTTATTGTACCTACTCTGCCTTCAGGCACAGCAGATGAAGCTTAAGAGAATAAACAGAAGAAACAGTAACATTTTGTGGGCCCTGCCCTGAGATTTTCAGGTGAGTTTAAGGCAGTTTGGCTCTTGCATTGAGATTTGACATAATCTTTAGTTCTTCAAGATTTGCCTTACAAGCCTGTAAGAAAAGGCAAGGTGAAACTATCCAACAACTTCAAGATTAAGAAAAAAATCAGTCTTAAAAAGATAAAAATTGTTTTTCCTCTCTGGTCTGATATTTCATCATTTAATCCCAGAAAAGCATTTAAGAACTTAACAAGAACTTCCATCTTCTGAGTTACTTCCCACCCGATTTTATCATGAGGATTTGTCTGATACATTTGATGCAAAACAAAGAGTATTTCTATCATCTCACAGTAATGAACACTTCTCTGCAGTGCTAAATGGGAGCTGTTCACTGTGCAAGGTAACACCAATGGGCAAAATCAGTACTCACAAGGCTTTGTGCTGTTTCTCACCCAGGACTGAGAGGTTCATCCACACCCACGAAGAACAATCCCAACAGTGTCAGCCTTCCTGAACCTCTGGAAGATCCATAAATAATCCAGAAGAGAGGGGGAATGGAAAACTTACTGTTTTTTCCATGAGTTCCTCAACAAATTGGAAAGGAAATCTAAGCTCTTGGAAAACAAAACTTTTGGCGTGGATGTGTCTGCCAGTGTATTTTGTGCCTCCAAAACATTTTATTTCTCTGACACAAAAACAGGTAAAGATTAAGTTAGATCATTTTGATACATGATCTGTGTTGTTAATACTCAGCTTTCTTTAATATTGCTCAGAACGGTTTACCAACAGGAGAGATTTAATCCTGTAATGAAATAATCTATATTTTAATATAACCTTTAACTCACATAGAACAACAATTACTGTAATTAGCAATTAGTTTTCTGAGGGTTTTAGTAGTTTAGTATTTGACTCTTGCTTTCATCATTTAATGATTTACAGTAATGAGCTGGAACATCAGTATTTTGTACTGAAATGGCCAAAATAGTTGTCCAGGCATCTTTGCCCTCATGTGACAGATCTCAGATGGCTCGGGGAGAAGTTAGCCAAGAGCAATAGACAATGCCATCACTTCTGTTTCAGTTCTACTGAAAAACAACAACAAAGTGACTGCTGTGCCTTGCAGTGAGGGCTCAGTAGCTCCTGGAGGGCTGTTCCTTTGCTGAGATTCTGCCCTTTGTTTGAGTTTTGTTTGACAAATGCTTTATAAATGAGCAGAAGAGGTGGTTTATGTTTCATTAATGAGGCTGATAGTGGTTAATTACTGAAGTTACGTAAACAATCCAATACCAGATCAAGCCAAACGGGTCATTTATGTAGAGAAGATCCAGCTGGAGTAGATACTATTTCCTTTAACTATTCGGATACCAAACCAGTCACAGAGATCTGGAATCTCCAGTCCAGATCAACAGAGAATTGTGCTGACCTTGAAAATGGATTCTCTCTGCAGGTATCGATCCAGGGAAGCTCTTCCTTCATCTCCAGCTCCCTCACCCACCAAACCCTTGGAGCCAGCTGCCCAACCTTCACGGAGATTTGACTGCCCAGAGCTCCCAGTTTGCACCGGTGGCAGTGAGGCTGCACAAAGTGCTGCAGCAGTGTCCAGGTCAGGCTGCTGTCACCAGATGTGCTTGTTTTCTATGGAAAGCACGTGTGTCCCTTATTCCCCACTTCAGTGCCACTTCTGGATGTTGGCTCATGGCATGAACTTGTTCTGCTCCTATTTTCAGGCCATATCTAGGAGTGACACTTTGTTTACTTACTGCTAGTAAAGCAAGCTTGGAGTCTGGGATTATTTCCTTTGCCACTGAAGTGGCTCTGGGCATTTTACTGACCAGAGACTTCATCAGTGTTTTACAAAATTGATGTATGCATAGAAAAATAACAGAAAACAGAGCTGGAATAGAGCTTAAAAGTCCTTTACAAAAAGTCCTCTTTACAAACCAAAATAAGTCAGAGAAAACAATTCTTAAGTTCTATCTGGTTGCCCAAACTGATCTTCAAAACAGCCAGTGGAGAAGATTGTACAAGGAACTCACTCCAGGGCTATTTTTACCACAGTAATTGCTTTCTCTAGTTTGTAATTTAAATCTCCCTTACTCCTAAATAACCTTTCTGGTTTTTGATTATTTATAAGCATGGAAAAGAGTTTATTTTCCTCTTCTTTGCAGCAGTATTTTAGGTGACTCAAGTGTGCCCTCAAGTCTCCCATTTTTGTCATGCTAAGCTTTGAATAGGAACAGTGTTTGTTAAAATAATGTAAATATCTGTATTTACATAAATATATATATTTAGTCAGTCACCTGGTCTGAATCACTGCATGATTATGCAAAATAGTTTTATTACTACAGCGTGGGAGTTAGAGTAATTAACCTTAGGCTAATACTTAATTACTGCAATTCATCTCTACTACTACTAAGTTTTAGATAGTTATTTTAAAAACTTATTTATATACTGATTTTAGGAACTGAATTTACCCTGAACCCAGCAGGCTTTATAAACGGAGTAGAATGGGGATTTGATGCCTTTTAAAAACCTGGGCTCCAGGCTTAAGTTCCCTGGAGTCAACAGGCTCTAAATACCCACATCCTACAGCTAATTTGAGCAGTTTATCAGTTAAGGTGGCTTCTATCAGAAAAAATGCTAAAAATAAAAGTCAGTAGCATTTACAAGCTAACCACAATATTTCACAAACCTCTGCTTGTTTTTCCAACTTTCACGAGAAAGGCTGGATGAAAAAGCCAATGGGATATTGTGAAAGAGACACTGCTGTTAAAAAAATACTTGTTTTATCAATTGTAAAACCTTCAGTTTTACTATTGAAGTTTTTTTGACAACTTGGCCAGTTTCTGTATGAGGCTGCTTTTCCCAGAAAGACAAGTGCTGATCATAATTAAGCTTACAACATCATTATCTTTGTCTCTACTGCATAATCGCTGCATTCCAGCCCCCCATCACCACATGTGATCAATGCAGGACATCTGAAAACTTAGAAAACCCCATAATATGCTCAAATAATATTTATCAGTCAATGCTGTTTGTTCTTGAAAGACTCAACCACTCCACTCCAAAGACAGATTCCTAAACGGCACATGGAAATAAGCAGCCTTAGGGCTACTCTTCTCTGGAGCCCATGGAATATAAATATGTCCCTCCTTTGAAGGGTGATGTCAGTTTACCATGTACCCATGAAAACCTACTGTCCCAAAAGATTATTTTTAAGTGACTTTGCTGTAAGATACCCAACAGGAAATTATATTTTCCTTTTCCCATCTAATTCCATGCAGTATCCAACAGAACCAGTTTTTCCTAAGGTGAATGGAGAACTGATGTCACACAGAAGGCAGGTGAGCTTCACCTGGAGTGAGGAGACTTTCAGCCTGCTGGGAGCACTGGAACAGCATGATACCTAACAAGAAAATTCCCTATCCAAAAGGTCCCATCTACCTAGGAAACAATGAAAACATCAAATTGCAGTACTAATTTATTAGAAGTTATTAATAATGGAAATACTTGGGGTTTTAAGAATGAAATTTTGCTGAGTTAACGGCAACACGAACTTAAGTTCACTGAATATACCAATGAACTTAGTGTGAGCCTGGTGTGTGCTGCATCACCACAGGGATGTCCAGATCAGAACACAGAGCACAAGGTAAGTGTTTGGTGTTTGGAGGCCCTGGCCTAATCCAGCCTTTCCAAATTAAATTATTATGTCACGCAACAATCTCCAAATAATACTACTGTAATATTTTCCCTGCTTGGGAATTGAACATTTTCCATCACCACCTTGGACATGTCAAGGTGAAGCAATCAAAATGGGAGAATTTTGAATTCTAGCAAGAAAGCAGAATCTTTGTGCTGGGCCAGGGAGGACTCTGGGAAGCGGTGACGTGAGGGTCCCCATGGCCTCTGTCCCTGATGACCCAGTTGTGATTTGATTTATGTGGGCTCGCAGCTGCCCTTGCTCCGACCCCAGAGGAGCTGTGTGGGAAGTTCGTGTCTCGGAGCCGCAGCGTTGCTCTGCCGAGTGTCTGGAGCCCGGGGTGTGCACACAAACTGATAAATAGGGAAAGGCCTGCTTTGCTCCAGCTGGAGCAGAGCTGGGACCGGCACTGCAGCCCGACGGACTCCGTGCTGGCAGAGAGGAGCTCCCTGCAACCACCGTGAGTATTTCATTTCCTTCTCTGCATGCTCTGGGGTTATAAATTGGTGCTCAAGCCATACATCAATTTGCCATGTGAAAATATTCTAGGCACTGGGCTTTCTTCTTCTTTACCTCCTTTTTTCTTCTTTTTTTTAATCATCTGACTGAATGAAAACAGAAAACATGCACTTTTAAATTCGGTGTTCTACTGCCAAGGATTTGTTCCAACAGAACTTCATTTGACACACAGAGTGAAGAAAAACAACTTTTAAATTCAATTATTTGTTTCTCTTCCCAAAAGTACCCAGAAAACTTTGAGTTTCAAACAATTTCTAACCTCTTATTTTACAATGTATAAAAATTATGCCTTTGAAATAATTATTCACGGAGTAACAATTCCAAAGGAAAATTCCAAGATAATTGCAACACAGTCCATTGGTGAAACAAGCCCGTTCCTATTATGGTTCTTATATGACCAGGAAGGAACACATTTAATAAGAAAAGTGGAATTTCTTCAACGAGCAGCTTTGGGGAGCTTCTTGGCACATTAAAACCAAGAGGAACAGAAAAACCCTTAATGATGCATGTAAGCTGCATACAGGATCAATCAAGTGATTCTACAATTTCCCCTGCAAAATCATTAATTAAGCAGTGATTACTGAATTGCTTGAGTGAAATTGAATAGATCAGCTGGCATCACACCTACCTGGCACTGATTATGCTCAGTTACTTTTTTTTTACAGTTTTTGGTTTAAAGTTTTGCAAATTAAAAAAAAAAAGCTTTGCCTTCCAGCAGCAATCAAAGTACAGCGATTAAACCCAAGCCTGAAACGTGCTCTGAGTTCCACTACGTGACTGTTAATGTGCCCCAAGGTGTGCTAGATGGTGAAGACCTTCAGCTCAAGTTCCTAAAATTCCCTGTAAACAAAAAATTTCCCCATGACTCAACTGTCAAAATATTTATGATAGCAGCTAAAGCACTGTCAGTACCGACCTCTGAAAGGGCTCCCTGTGTCCCTGCTCCATGAAGGATGTTTTGTATCCCAATAAATTTGATAAGTTGATGATATGTTGCTTTATGATATGGGGTTTTATAGCAATAAAAATCATAAACCCCACATCTTTTACCATAAATAGCAATAAATAGAGATACAGTTCAGATTCTAGTCTGAATGTATACATTCTATTTATGATTCTACTTTACTTTTATCAATCAATGGCTTTTTTTTTTTTTTCTTTAGTGGATTCCATTTTTGATAAATTGTCAAGTCTTTCAGTTGGGACTAAGAACTAAATTTCTGTAATAGATGGATAACCAAGCCCTTGAATCAACACATTCTGGTTTATACTGAAGGTTTGTAGTTCAGAAGATGAGGACTGGCAAAACTAAGCCTATAAAAGCACAACATTTTCAAACGTGCTTAAGCCACCTTGAGTGTAGGTCATCTCGTCCAAAAAACACCATTCCCCCCTCCTGGTCAGGATTTCACTGTGAAAATGCTCAGTGAAAGAAGGAAAAGCAGGAACAGCGTGTGCTTTACGCAGATGACTTTCTGTCAGCTCAGTCTGTGTGACTGAGCACTGAAGACTCCCACCCTATGTGTGTTTCTGCTTGGGATTCTACAAAACAAGTCTTTAGAAAATTCATCTTTTGTTCCTAGTTATTTCCACTTTTTAGGCTAAAGACCTTTATGCATCATCTCTGGGAATGTATTTAGATTTCTGCTTCCTTTTAAAGCACTCATGCACAAACGTGTGGTTATATCAGGCATACATGGCAAAGAGAAAAATGGGCACAAAACATTTTGTTTTGGGAATGGCACGGCTGCAACTGCTCCAAACATCCGAACCTGTTGCTCCAATCTTATTTCAACTTTGTCCCAGTTCCTGTTTTGGATGTTACACCTGGGCATGTCTGGTACCTTCTGTCAGCAGCTTCACTGTGCTGGGCACGTGCAGAATTCCCTTGCCTGGCACAGGGTTAATGAGCATCTGTGAGGGCTGGGGAAATGTCCCGCAGGTCACCGCTCAGTCCCATGAGGTGTGAGGGGTTTGGGATGGCTACAGAACCTTGGGGAGAGCAGCACATGGATCACAGAATCCCAGGGACTGCTGCAGTTTGGAGGAGGCCTCCCTGCTGCTGCCTCACTCACCAGGGGGGAGGCAAAGGTTGGAACACATAACTCTCACAATCACTCATAAATAATCAAAACTTGCCTGGCCTAGGAAATGAAGTTCCTTCCTTACATATCTTATTCTCTTCTCTTTTTTTTTCCTTCTTTGCTTTAAAGAGCCCAATGCTTTGTTTTATCAGAAGAACAAGCTTGTCAACACTAAATTCTCAAATGTCAGAGAATGAAACTCTAAATGTTCACGCATAAGTCTCATTCTAAGACAGTAAAGCATTCCTCAGGTAACCGTTGGATTTACTATTCACACTGTTCTAACATCCTCTTAATTTAAGATTTCAGTTTACAAAGTCTCAGTCTAAGCTGGAAATTCTGTAGTTGCACCTGGTTAACTGTTATTGGCCATAAAAATCAGTCAGAAGGGCTAAATGCTTTCTCATACAATACCTAAGCTGAGGAAACTTTGCCTAAGGAAAATCTGCTTCCAAGATTTAGAATGTTTAAGCAATCGACCACCTTACATTTGGTACTTCATACTCCCAATAGACTGTTTTTATTAGACTGGATCAGTGTAACTTTTTTTTTATCTACTATTCAATTACAACTTTTATTTAAAGAATCCACTGGAATTCAGAAACACATTTCTTCAGCAAACACACATTTTTGGGAAAAAATGTAGACTTTGCCCAGGCCAAATTGATCTAACTGATAAGACCTCATGATTCAGTGACTCATTTTGCTCTCAAACAAATATTTACTAGCAGAGATAACAAACCCCCAGCATTCCAGCCTCACTGCATCCTTTCACCTTCTGCTGACAACACGAAGTGAAAGTGGTCAGCCCCAAAGCTCTGTCCAGTTTGGGGGAAGGGATGTGTGTTTTTTCCAGTCAGGACTTCAGATTCCCTGGGGTGATCCATTCATTGTCTCAGCTGCAGCAAGGTACAGGTATAGCATAAACCTCGCCTTTTGAGTCCTTCAGGGAAGGTCGTTAAACCCAGTTTGCTGTAAATTCTGCAGAGAATCCTGTCGCAGAGTAGGAGTTGGATTTGTTGTATTTTCCAAACACTTCCATGCCTTTTTCATCTTTTCTATCCTTCCTGTCTGCTCAGGGAAAGCCTGTGAGTGGTTCATGGGCAAATTGTCTCTCACAGCCCTTGCTCAGTGGGCATCATGCTCAGCAAAGGTTTAACCTGCGCCACATCCCACACATGCAGAGGGGCAAGGGGGCAAGGAAAATATTCCTACTTACTCCTCTAATGGCTACTCTGTTACCTCTCAATTTTAAGCAATACCAGAGGTTTGCTGTAGGTGTGTAAACTCAAACCCAGCTCGTGCCACTGTCCATACTGACTTTTTTGTTTTCTAAAACTCTTTTAAGATATTTTAGAGCACACATTTTCAGAACCTCTCTCTAAATTTGAATTTATAATTCAAATTACTGAAAAATGAGGTAAATTTTGAACTCCAAGCACAGCAGCTCTTCTCACTGTGTCACTGTGAGCTCTCAATGCACTTTGTTATTGGGAATGTCAGCGAATCCAGCCAGGAGCCCAGGCTCCTTCAATGACCAAGGGACAGTGAAAGGCTCTTTAGAGGCAGCACATCTTATAGGAAATCAATATTTTGGTCTTCACTGCATACTTCACACCGCTAAAGGAACACAGGAAGTGTAATTCAGGCAGTGCTTAAGCAAGGCAAAGTTGACTCTTACTGCATAAATGAGTACTTACATGACAAAGAACAGATATTCCATGCTGGCCTTTCCATGATGTTTTCCTTGCTTCAACTCTGCATAAAAGGTGAATGAAATAAACTCATTAAAAGCCCATCTTTGTGCACAAACAGGACAGTCTCACATCCACACTAGAGCAAATGCTCTAATTCATGCCCAAAGCAAGTTTATTCTATCCAGTGAAGCTCCTTTTAACCTTCCCTGAGCTAGAGAATTTACCAGTGATTAGTCCAGTTCCCCCAAATGGTTTTGTGTAAAACTCAGAGCAAAACATTTCTAATTATTGGAAATTTAGGAAAGAGTTTTACCCTGAACCTGTAATATCAGGACACTCAAACATTTTGTAGCCCCATTGAGGGTGTTATGTGACTTCACACAGAATCTGATCTCCCATATTCTGGAGTTTTGTGGTTTTAGCTCTGTGTCTAACCCTACCCAGCAATTCTTGCCCATGGGATGTTTCTCCTCCTTTCCCCTTTCTCCAGGTTGCCATTTAAAGGCTGATCTCCCAGCAGAGTGAATGAAGCAGTGCAGCTGGGAGCAGAACATGGCCAACACGTTTGTCACCGTCCCCGATGGGTACGGCCTTCCCGAGCCCATCCCCTACTATGGTGAGTAAAGCAAGTTTTGTTCTCTGGAAATACGGGAAAATGAACACCTGTGGGAATTTCTTTTTTTTCCCCCTTCATTTTAATTGATCTTTAAAGCACTTGAAAGCTCTTACCAAGCTTGTATTGAAATCTATTACTGTGTGCTCATACAGACTTTTGAGCATAATGTGATTATTCTGACTGAGCATTCCATAGAAACATTCCCAGTGCTGTCTCCCTTTGACTTGCATGGAGAAGCTACAGGTTTTATTACAATATTCCAGGTACATTATAAATAGATAATGCCTGTTCTATATCTTATGTAACTATAATTGCAATAACTAATTAGATTCTGGAAGACTAAAGGTAGGACCCAAAGCCCACTAAAAGGAAAAAAAACTCCAAACTGTTTTTAAAAATCTTTCCAATTTGTTTTTATAGAGATTTTAATAATCCCAAAGGAAGAATGAAACATGATGCCTGTTGCACAGGCTTTCTTTGGTATAGCTGTGTGTATTTAAGGGAGGCCAGATAAAATTAAAACTCAACAGACAGAAAGGCAGGAAGAAACTCTCTTGGTAATTCTGTACCTACATTTTACTAGGCTAAAATCTCATGACTATAAAGACACAAGTTTGGGAAAATACCAAATAAAACAAGTCTCTGCTTTTTACTCCTCTGAAGTTCAACTTTAAGACTCCTGTCACAGTAATTTTTAGTACTCTCTAATTTCTACACCATTTTTCTCAGACCCTTGTGCAACATTTTCAAAATGATGCTTGAGATATCTATTAGTAACAAACACTTCACTCATTAAAAAATTCACTTATGGAAGATATTTGACTGTAGTGTGGATGACTAATAAAAACAACCCTCAAGAGAAAAATCTGAAGGCTGCTGTGCCATCAGATGACAAGTGATATTCAATTATCTACTAACACTAATCCAGTGGCACCCACATGTTATTGCTCAAACTGTTACTGAGCCATTTTTGCTACATTTAAGATTTCACTTAAGAACATTACAGGTGGCACATTTAAATAGAATGTGTCAGATTTCCCCTCTGAAAATGTGTTCCTCTAATATTTATATTACTAAATCTATAAAACATTTTTAAACTTTGGAGCAGCTGATGTCGAGATATTCTCCAGGCTTTTATTCCACTTTCGATTTCCCCCGTGACAGATGTTTTACCAGAGCACATCAACTACCAGCTGCAGGACCCGGATTTCCAGGCTGCCCCTTACTGCCAGTACTCAGCAGTCCCAGTTCCAGCCCTGCAGTCCCAGCCTGCTCCGTCCCCATATGGCTCCTACAGCCTGGACCCCCCGTACAGCGACGGGCCCTGTGTCGGCAGCAGCTGCGAGCTCAGCAAAGGCCCCTTCCTGGCTCCCCACGTGGAGGACGGGGGGTACCAGGGGCTAAAGAGGCCCAGGTTAAACCACTCGGTGAGGCTGAAGGGACAGGAGGAGCTGTGTGTGGTGTGTGGGGACAAGGCCTCAGGGTACCACTACAACGCACTGACCTGCGAGGGCTGCAAAGGTGAGCAAGGACACAGGGCCTCAGTGCAACCTTGCACAGCTGGGATTGAGGCAAACGGATTTGGCTGGGTTTTGAGCTGGCGTTTCTACGGTGGCTTTTAATTTATCTAATGAACCCCTTATCTAACACGCTTACTCCAGATTCACATTTTTATAACATTCTTTGGAGAAATATTTTCACAATATGCATTGAATATGAGAATTTTAAGCATCTCATTTTTGCATTGATGACTTGCTAGAATAGTGACAGTGTAAGCAGGTGCTGGTTTTCTCGTGAACATTTTGTAGAGATTTACTTCAGTGTCATTAATTTTACTTATTATTAAAATTGAATAAAAGCAATAGTAAGTACTTGCTAATTATATTTTAACTTGTTGGTATGGGAGCTGTCTTATGAGGGGTAGCTCTGATCTCTGCTCCCTCTGACAAGGCACAGGACCACATGGAACATGGAGCCTGTGTCAGGGGAGGTTTAGGTTGGGCATCAGGGAAAGGTTCTTCCCCCAGAGGGTGCTGGGCACTGCCCAGGCTCCCCAGGGAATGGGCACGGCCCCGAGGCTGCCAGAGCTCCAGGAACATTTGGACAACACTCTCAGGGACAGGGTGGGATTGTTGGGATGTCTGTGCAGGGCAGGGGCTGGACTGGATGATCTTTGTGGGTCCCTTCCAGCTCAGGATATTCTATGATTCTATGTATGAAAAACGTCAACTAATATCAGTCAGAAAGAACTGGACATAACTGTGTTTTTAAAAAGCAAATTTAAAATCAAGGTAACGTTTCCATTTAAAAAACCCAACCAAACCTGGAAGACACTTTCAAATCATTCTGAGATAAACCTGCTTAGATTGCTTCAGCCATAACCTGGGCCTTGTTGCCAGGCTTCTTCCGGCGCAGCATAACCAAGAACGCCGTGTACCGCTGCAAGAGCGGGGGGCACTGCGAGATGGACATGTACATGAGGAGGAAGTGCCAGGAGTGCCGCCTCAAGAAGTGCAAAGCTGTGGGAATGCTGGCAGAATGTAAGTGCTCCTTCTTGCTGGATTCTTTACTAATCACCGCGGATAAAACCTTTTCCAAAGTCAATCCCTTCCCAATGATACTGGTCTAAGCTTCACTTGGCTGTAGGATAATTAACTTTAGAGACTGTGGCACCTGTAGCATCTTGGTGCGCAGAAGCCAGCAATGCTTGGGAAGTATCCCCTCACCTTAAGAGAACTGTTGTTCAAAGACAGTACAAGTAAAAAAAAGTACTAACAAGAGAAGATAAATATCCTGAGTCTTGTCAGGACAGCAGTGAGCAGATCAGATGAGCTTTCGGGTTTGGGGGAAAAAATTAAATAAAAATGGCATGATGGGCTTTGATGAAAAATTCTGATGCCTGTGCATCACAGAGCCACAAGGACAAAGATGTCTGCAGACCCTCAGGCCTTTGGTGGCTACTGAACACCAGCTCACCTGATAAGTAACACATGGCCACATTCTCCAGGAAACATACTTCATTATAGGTGACAGGTTCTGTGATGCAAGACTGGAGTTATCTCTAAGAAAAGTGATGATTTCAAGCTGTAATTGATTGAAAATTAATTACAAACTGTAATTAATTGAAAATGCAAGCACTGATGGCCACTTCACACTTCACAGGTTTGTTGACTGAAGTCCAGTGCAAGTCAAAGCGACTCAGGAAGAATTTCAAGCAGAAGAGCAGTTTCCTTTGCAACATAAAGCTGGAAGATGAGGGACTGAATAGTAAGCAAGTATCATCTACAACAAGATCCGGAAAAGTGGGATATATTTCTATTTAAAATATCTCTTTTTATCACTTATTCTTACCCCAAGTCATTGTCACTTGATTGATTTATTTTTTTAACAGATCCCAGAGAAGATGGAACTTACTCCAGGAGAACATCAGCTTCTTGACCACATTGTAGCAGCACACCAAAAATACACAATTCCCCTTGAGGAAGCCAAAAAGTTTGTAGGTATCCAGCACACCCAGCCTGCATTGCTAAGTTATTGTTGTCGTGTATTTTGGCTGTATCCAATGTCCAAATGCCCTTTCATGCAGCTACAGGAAACTGCAAGTCCTGAGGAAAGTTTTCTCCGTCTGTCTGAGACAGCCGTTGTCCATGTCCAAGTGTTGGTGGATTTCACAAAAAGACTCCCAGGTAAGTTTCTTCCTTTGGGGAATGTTAGAGGAACCAAACCAAACTGATGGCATGAACTTGAGAAAAATACAGGCTTAAAGAAAAGGCTTTAAACTGATTATTTGATTATTATTTACTTCTAACTTGCCACCTACATGTCATGAGGACAACCTAGAGGCTTTCAGTTCAAAACTTTGCTATAATTCAATTTCTTCTCCATTTCTGCCATGGAGTAGAGACATTTTCTGGAAGCATGTGGACCGCAAAATACCACCTTGAGGGAATTACTATTTCACCACATTCTCTGAAATCCAGTTGAGTTTGCAATTTATCATAATTGTCAAAGGAAAAAACAGATGTTCCTTCAAAGGAAAAGGCAGCACAGAAGGGACTTACCAGGTGTTCTTATTCATATTTTCCTTTCATAAAGGACAAAGGAACATGCAATTAAATTCACTGCATTTCAGTGTAAAGTTGACAAAGCAACATTTGATAGGGAGGGTGATAATTTTTCTTTGTAAAACTCACTGACAAAGGTCAATCACCATATCTAAAGCAGGTATTTGATGTAATTTAGCATCTCTGTGGGACAGAACTGAAGGAAGGGATGTCTGTTTTCTTGTGTTACATATCCTGCTTTGATCAGGTTTAAGAAAAAATCACTGAAGTTCCTTTGCTCTTGAATTACAAGTGCAGACAATGAGCTTGTCAAAAGATGAACACAATTTCTAAAAAGAAAATAATATAACAATGAATGAAGGGGAGTATCCACAGTCACTAAACAATGTAGCAAATTTATCAGGTATTAGGAAGAAGGTTTTGATAACATCTTGTTTAGTCCCAAAATTTTTACTTGTATCTTCCTGTGACTCTTTTAACACTGAAAACTGCTCCCTCCCATTTTTTTCCCCTTTTTAATTGTCTAACCTGCAAACTAGCACGAAAGATCCCAAGTCTTTGGCACATGCACCATTTAACTATGGCTCCTCCTTTCCAGCAAAGACGTTTATTAAAAAAATGTCATTTTTTTCACATCATGTTGGGGGCTTAAAGGCAGCCCCAGCCTTCCCTGATTCTGAACATGCACCTTTCTCTGCAGGGTTTGAGAGTTTAGCCAGTGAGGACCAGATTGCTCTGCTGAAAGGGTCCACCGTGGAGGCGATGTTCTTGAGATCAGCCCAAATATACAACCAAAGAATGAGCGAGTGCCAGCCATCCACCAGTGAAAGTATGTTTGAAATACCTGACTTGCATCATTGTGGGGTGGGTGGATAATATCAGCTATATTAATTACCTATTATATATTGTGTCAAATTTAACACAAGAGACCTTGACCAACAAAAACGCAACCAAAGAACTCGGAGCCAGATGCCAAAAAGGATTTTATATCTGCATGGATCTGGAAAAAATTCATACATTTTCAGCAATGATACAGACAAATATTTAAGATCACTTTAAGCTTGACTGGGAACTATCATCTGCCTTGTTCCAGGTCATGTAAGACTTTCTGATCACGGGACATGTTGTCATGTTCAAAACCTTGATAAAAACAATATTTATTCCATGGAAATGTGTCATAATGAAGAGAGGCCAACTTCTACTACTACCACAGGTAACACAGGTCTCAGAATCTAAATACTGTGAATCTTTTGATTTACTGGCCCTATTTTTGATTACACTGAGCTACACTGTCCCTGTGGCCACTGCTCCAGTTCCTTTCCTCTCTTCTTCCTCTCCTCTCCCTTTCCTTCTCCTCTCCCTCTCCCTTGAGCTGCTCTGGTATTACATCCTCAGGTATTACACACTGGCATTGCATCCTCATGGCAGGAAGAGGTGTGTTCATGTTTGCTTATATCCCACCATAAAGCCTTGAGTTATATATACATTCAAAGCTCCACAGTACAACTGCAATACAACTTCTGTTATTATTTTAGCAGTTAACATTGTTTTCACAAAGTTTGTTAACTATTTCATGCAATGGAGCAGCCCCGAGCCTTAAAAGATTCACTGAATCACTGAATTACAGAATCACAGGATGGGTGAGGTTGGAAGGGACCACAATGGGGCACCTGGTCCCACCTCCCTGCTCCAGCAGGGTCATCCCAGAGCACATGGCACGGGATTGTGTCCAGATAGTTCTGAAATATCTCCAGTGAGGGAGACTCCACACCCTCCCTGGGCAATCTGTTGCCTCACAGGAAAGAAGTTCTTCCTCATGTTCAGGTGGAACTTCCTGTGCATCAGTTCCTGCCCGTTCCTCTGGTGCCATTGCTGGGCCCCCGGAGCAGAGCCTGAGCCCTGCTCAGAGCTCTCCCTGCAGACAGGGACACACAGGGCTGAGGGCCCCTCTCAGCCCCAGCTGCCTCAGCCTTTCTCAGCCCCTCATCATGGAATCACTTAGCACGGAAAAGATCTCTAAGATCATGCAGTCCAACCATTCACCATTTCTTCGTAAGAGAGATGCCCCAGTTCCCTCACGACCTCCACAGCCTCAGCTGGACCTGCTCCAGGAGCTCCATGTCCCTTGTCCTGGGGAGCCCAGAACTGGACACAGTGATCCAGATGGATCCAGGGAGGGTCACCTTGCATCCCTCAGGCAAAGATGATTTGCAACTGTTTCTGCACTGAAATAACATCCTCATTATTCTGCACGTTGTTTTTTGTTGGTTTTTTTGTTTGTTTGGTTTTTGTTTTGTTTTGGGGGTTTTTTTGGTTTTGGTTTTTTTTAACAAAAAAATGTTGGGTTTTTCCATTTGCAAGGCATAACTGAGGAGTTCATCACCGCCCTGTTCTACTTCTACAGAACCATGGGGGAACTCAAAGTGACCGACACGGAATACGCTCTGCTCGTAGCAACAACAGTGTTCTTTTCAGGTAAGCTGGGAAGGTGACAACGAGCTGTCACTTGCCCCGGGGGAGCTCCCATTAGTCCCCTCAGGGGCGGCGGCGCCGACCAGACCCTGAGGGGAGGCGGCGCCCGGAGGATCCCGCTCACCGCGCTCTCCGTGCCGCCGCTCTCCCGCAGACCGCCCGCTGCTGAGGGACAAGCGCCATGTGGAGGAGCTGCAGGAGCCGCTGCTGGGGATCCTGTACAAGCACTCGAAGCTGCAGCACCCGCGGGACCCGCAGCGCTTCGCGCGGCTCCTGGGACGCCTCACGGAGCTGCGCTCGCTCCGCCACGCCCACGCGGGGGCGCTGCGCGCGCGGGACCCGCGCCTGGCCGCGCCGCTGCGCGACCTCTGGGATCTCCACTAGGCGGCGCCAACGCCGCCGGCCCGCGCGCCCTTTCCCGCCTCGGGTGCGCGCCGTCGTTTCCCGCCCTTTTCGCCCTCCCTCAGCGGCTGCCGTGAGGGGCCGGTGTCGGTGGTGGCGGCGACGTCGGTTCCAGTGTCGGTGCCGGTATCGGTTTGGGCGCCACTCTCAGTGCCGGTGTCAGTGCTGGTGTTGGTTGTCGCTGCTTGTGTCAGTGTCGGTGTCGGTACCAGCGTTGGTGTTGCTACCAGGTATTGGTGCCGGTGTCGGTTTCGGTGCTGGTATCGGTACCGGCGGCGATGTCAGTGTCACCACTTTTCTCCGGGCCCACGGAGAAAGAAAAGCCGTTCAAACCGCTCTTGCCGCCGCGCCTGAGCTCCGGGCAGGGCCCGCGGCCGAACCCCGGCGAGCGCTCCGGCCGCGGGGCTGTGTCAGGTAAATGGTGCCGCCGGCCGCCCCCGGCTGAGCTGCGAGCGGGCGGGGGGACAGCCCTTCCAGGGACACGGGGACACTGCTGAGAGCCCCCGGGCAGAGTCCTGACCCCAGCACACACATTCTGCTCTGTCCCAGGAAATGTCCAAGGCCAGGTTAGACCGGACTTGCAACAAGCTAGGATAGTGGAAGGTGTCCCTGCCCATGGCAGGAAGTGGAACTGGATGACCTTAAAGGTCCCTTTCAGCCCAACCCATTCCGTGGTTCTGTGCATGTGTGAAATTCGCTGAACTCATTTCTCTGCAGACTGCCAAGACTGGTGCTGGAGGGAACATCTTCCACTTTAATTTCAAAGACTTCTGCTGTTATTCTCTATCAAGACTGAAGGAAATCATCTTCTCGATCATCTGCTCTGTGTTGTAACTGCACATCACCGAGGATAAATCCACGTTTGATGTGGGTGATTCAGCAGTGAGCAGTGCCCCACTTGGATGCTTGCACTGGCTTTGAAGTCCTGCTTACACCAGACCAAATGTGCAGTGAAAATGTTCTGTCACCACACAGAGTTATGTAAATTTAAAAAATAACTGTTTCATGTTGAGGTTCCTTACGGAATATGTGTAGATTCAAATGTGATGTTCGGACAGGAGATGAGTTACACTATTTATGCTATTTTTTGTGACTTGAAAACCTTGTAAAATGGCATTTTCATACTAAAACATAATTAGATGCGGTGTTTAGAACTACCCGTGGAGTAAAGAAAAAAATAAATATCAGCTACTGGACTTTAAAGAAATAATTTTGCCTCCTAAATCCTTTGTCATGCTCCTGTGCACAGACAGGCAGCAGCTGATGAGTTCTCATCATTAAAACTTTCCACTCTGGCCACAGTCTATAAAGCAAACTACAAAACACCAGTGGTTTGAAAAGCAACCGTGAAGTATGAAGCAAGCGAGTTCCAAAGCCATTACCAATTTTGGTAATTTTGAAAATTGCAGGCAGTTGATTTATTAATTAAAAATCATATTTTCACATTAGCTGTGATTTTTTTTCCTTCTGGATTTTACAATCCTTTACAAATCTACCCATAGGAAACTAACTCTGAAGTTTGTACAGGGGTTTAACAAATGCCCAGACGATGACTTTAATTTGCCATTCGGTCCCTGTACTGTGGCAAAATCACTGATTCAGGTAAAACTAAAATAAGTTTTACCTTGCACATTCTTTAAAAGTTTTTAATATTGTGGAGTTTTAATATTCATGAGTAGTCCAACAGTTTCATAGCTGTAAATGTTAAATACAGTTTCACTGTTAGTTTTTTTTAAAAATACATTGATCAAAATCTCTTCATAGTTCAGATATGATTTCACAGCAAGTAAAACTGCTCTGAAGCAGATGAAGAAGTCAGTTACGCATCAACTCTGCTTATCTAAATTCTTAGGGCCTCTTAATTTGTTCACAAACAGTGCCTAAAGCATTATTCAGTGGATATTTCAAGGCTAAATAAGTAGTCAAAGGGGAATAATAATTTTCTGTTTCCTGTTTACGGCTGAATCACTTAGAGGAGATATTTGTGATTCAGAAAACATGCTTAGAGACAAACCTTTAAAAATTATGGAGATTCCAAGTTTGTTAGCTGTTTTTCTTTCTTCTTCTTTTTTTTTTAAATTTTTTTTAATTTTTATTTTTAAGTGCCTGGGAAGTCTGTAAGTTTTAATCGGAATAATATTTAGGCACTTAAATATCTTTGTGAAACTGGTTCTGAATAGTCTGTTGAAAGGTAGAAGGATTGAAGTCAAAGTATTCTTTGGAAAAATGAAATAGATTATCCCAATTGCACTGACCGTCTTTATTTTATTTATAAACAATGAATTTAGTGGAGCAGTTTCCTCAAGAATTTGATTCTTCTCACAGTGTCTTCACCAACATTTTTCTGCTTCAGTACAACTCAGCAAAGCTCATTTTTTTCAGTAGCTTCTGTGCTTCCCATATACAAAATGCTGTTTGCTGCCACAAAATGGAGCTCATTTCTTGCCATTCTCCTACTGATTTTCATATCCCTGAGGACCAAACTTCTTTTAATTCTGGCAGCTCTTAAAGTCCAGTCAGGACTGCAGCAATACCGTGATGCAGCCAAAACAGGGGGAGTGTTAAAGGACATCACACCTAAACCAAGGTGCCCTGCGGGCTCCTGTGCTGCCCTCACCTGCCCAGAGCACTGACCCAGCACTGCCTGTACAACACTCCCAGGATGCTGATTTTGGTGGAGTGCAGTTATCCATATCTTTAAGACCATCTTTCTGGTGATGGCTGAAGACAGTGGGGGATTTTTCACTTGTGTTTATCTCCCACTTGTCCTGCAGTGTCTGTTCATGCAGACACAGTGGGTGCACAAAGATGAAAACTTCAGTTCCTAATGATGTACATAAGCTTGTGTCACCCTCTGTGGAAAATAATTTACTCTTGTGATATTTCTAAGAGATAAATATGTGTATTTATAACATTATTAATTAAATTGCATTTGAGATTAAATTGTGGAACTTGTTTTACTTGAGTATAGAAACAATGAATGAATTGTACTCAGAACTCTACAAAGAGACTGAGAAGATCAAGCAGTGGAAACTGACTGTGGAATCAGAACTAAACTGCAGGAAAATAGAAAGGTTATTGAAGCACAGCATCAAGCCATTCAAGAATTTCAGGCCAGTATTGTACAATATACATTGAATAGATGAAGTAAAGAGAAAGTGCTTCCTGATTTAGCATGACAATATTATTAATACAATTAAATATTAAATAAATGTTGCGTGTTGATTTTTGCATTGAGAAGATGGTTATTCTGAGCAGGGGTGTGCACCTCTCCTGTGTGAATGTGTGGATGAAGAACACACCTTGCTGGTAAATCACTGTTTATTATTCTGCCTTTCCTGCAAAAGCATGGAATACCAGATAAAACAGACTTCTGTATTCTGATGAACAAAATTACTTTTTCATGCGAGATTTGAGAAACAAAAGTGTATTTCTAGCTTATTTTTCAATAACAATGTGGTTTTCTATTTATTCCCTTTGAAATTAGTTTGAAAATGAAAAACCTGGTTTAAAACTGGAAGATGAGATATGTAAAAATAGAGATCTCTTGAAAGAGTAAGTAATACAGACAAATTTTTTTTTGTGTGAAACAGTTTTTGTGCTGAGAACTGTGGTGGTGTGAGCAGGTACGTTTAGCTGTTAAATTGTAAAGGTCATTACATTGTTAATCCTCAGGTCCACAAGGTTTGTGCATTCCTGTGATACGTTATGGGGTGTTTCTCTCTTTGAGAAGTACCACTTTGAGATACCTGAGTAATCTGCTTAAGGAAACCTGTAGTCACTTCACAGAGAAGTCCAGCAAGTGTAAATGCTCTTTAATTCTGCTTTTAATTCTTTTGGAATTTGTGTTTTGATTTTGGAGAACTTTTTCATTACTTGATCAATATTTGGCTAGGACCAACCACCTTATCTAACTTGAATGTCTGCTTATTATACACAGGGACAAATGAAAATAGAATCTGTCCTTTTTCTACACTTCATTACCATATTATTCTCATTCTGTTAGATTTCAGCTCTGACCATAAAGAGTGATGAAAAAGATGATATAACAGAAGACATCAAGGCTCAGCTGCAGGACTCACAAAATCAGTTTGCTGACTTAATAGAATCAAAAAGTAAGAGTTCACTTTGCTATAGTAGAAAGTAATTGTTTATAGAGGTATAGAAAACAGGATTGTGATAATTTTACCCTGTTACCAGTCAGCAGCAGAATTTTGGGGCATTGCAGGCCTTATTTTTGCCTGGAACAAGCTGCTGATGTGGGATCAGGACTGGTGGGGTAGCTTTTAGGGCAAGTCAACTAGTGAGGACTTCTGAAGATTACAAGGGGAGAAGATATTACTTGACTTTTGCAAACTTACGGTCAGGTTCTACTGAGGAAATTTACTTTGCAGAACCTGATTTTCAATATTTTAAGCAATTTATACAAAATATTTATGTTATATAATGCAAGTATGTTTGGTCTTTGTTAAAATCTATAAATATATGTAATGTTACATTTTTAGTAGCATTTTTTAGTAAATATCCTATTTTTCTTAAATATAAATATAAAGTTGAAAATTCAGTTCTGAAAAGACAAATACTAAGTATTTACCTCTTCTATTCTAATGCTTGCCTTGGTGCTCTCATAAAATACTCAAATGACAAGTTGGTATAATTTGTCCATTCATACTTTTATTAAGGACAGGAAATTTCAAAATTATCAGCCTTTTATTCCATTAGTACACAGTGTTGGGAGGTCTACTCAGAAGCTGAACTTTTTAAATGAATGTTCCAATCCCTGTTATTACTCAGTACTTAGAGTTAACTTCTATACTGCGTAATATTGAGAGATTCAGCAAGAGTCTCATACTTTGTGGTGGCCCAAAGAGAGGCCTTTCCCCAGCAAGGGAGCCCCAAATCTCTCTCTTTGGTCTGTTTCCTTTGTTGTTAAATGCACAGTACCTTGTAGTGACAGTGTGGGTTGGTACCTACTGTGTCATGAATGCAGTTCTAGAACGGTAACAAAACTTGATGCAATATTACAAGTATTTCCTCCCAGACCTCAAGCTTATTTTGGTAACTTGAGAAAACTCACATGTTGTATCTTAGTTGAACAAGAAGAATGTAACCCCTGCCAGAATTTAAAACTCCAGTACAGGGAACACACAAACAGGCACTTCCAGGGACATGTAATTGCCACTCAACACTACTGAAGGTCATTTCCCAGTGATGTTTGCAAATCTGTGTTGTATAAAGCTGCAAGAGCAGGGTGTGCAAAATAGAATGTGGAAAATCTGAAGAAATCCCACTGTTAGGACTCACCCAGGAGTGGCAAGTTGAATGCAGTGTGCCTTGCTTCTACCTCTAGGAGAGGAAGAGCTCCTGAGGAAAACCAGCCAGCCTTCCCTTTTCCTTTCTTACAGCCATTTTCATTTTTAGTTGGAATCTGAGAGTGGCTTCCCTGTTGGGAGGCATTCACCTGGCAGGTCTTAGGCTGTCACACCTGGGGCAGACTTTTACCTTTAGCATTATTATGATCCTTGATTGGTATCCATTCATCCTTGACAATACTGCAGAAGGCTTCTGGATTGTCTTTGGTGGTGGTTTGTTGTTTGGTTTTTTGTTTAGCTTTGCCCTCAGCACAGTGATTGTGTATTTCAGACTAACAGAAATATCTAGCACTTTCCAAAGAAATGAAACCAAATCCAAAGGGCTCTATCATTTGAGCCAAACAGCAAATAGGATTATGAAGTATTTTCAGACCATAAATGGAGATTGCTGGCATATGATATGCAACAAAGAGATTTGCTGTTTTAATCTGTGGTTGATAGGAAATGCTGCAGCTAATCCTAGGAAAGAAAGAGAAAAACAGTCTGTGAATCTATAAATTTCAGATATGAGAGCTGTGTTTCAGGCTGTTACAGAGACTGGCAATAGGCAGATTAGCTTGGAAAATTCAGCAGCTACAGGCTGTTTAAATGCAAAACCTGGCAAAAACACTTGTTTCTATGGCAGCATATCAGGATCTTATTTCCTTTTATCAGTGGAGGGCTGCAACAGGATGGAGTTGGAAATAATTCCTCTACCAGAATACTCATCTTTCAGAATCTGATTGGTTTTGTCTGTTTTTCATCAGCAGAGCTTCCAATTCTTGGTTGTTTGCAAGTGTGGACATGTTTTTACTTTACTATCTACGGTTCCATATTTCATGGAAATAAGACTGGCCCTGCTCTGTAAGTAACCTGCTCACAAGATCACAAAGTTTTCTTTGTGTTGTACCACAGGCAGGGTGAGTGGGAATAATGTCTGGTAACTTCTCATTGTTCCTACTTTTATTTTAGGCATTGGTCAGTGACAGAGAATCCTATTAAATTACTGTTATATATGAGCTTCTGGTATGCACTGAATTTCTGTAGCCCATTACAGAGACTCCTGGGGAATTAACCCGAGGTTTTTATAATTACTAAATTCTATTTACAGATATCACTTGAAACACTTCCTGTAGAACATCAGCACACCATCATTCACTTAATGAAAGTGTAGAATCACTGATGTCAGGGAATTAATTGGTTTAGTTAACAGAAAGGTTAAAGATAAATAATTAACAGTGTAACTGGCTGTTCCAGAACAGGGCTTCAAAGCTGGGCTATAAAAGCACATTAAAAATTTCTGTCACTGAGTCTCTGCAGGTCAGCAGGAGGGCAACCAAAGAAACCAATACAATCCATAAGTATCAGACTATGGATGATGGATTTTAGGAAACTGTGTGGAAGAAGCCTCAGGCACTCACAGATTGGGACACTGGACTTTGTTGTCCTGCCAGTCTTTTGTCTTGCTGCTCCCTGTAGCTCGTGGTATCTCACTCCCATCAGAGGGTCAGTAGTGAGTGAGCTCCATGGTCACAGTCAGAAGGACAATCCAGGAGGTTTTTTACCAACTTGATAGTTTGTGTAAATTATTGAAGATATGTGAATACCACCCTGGTGCTCTTTAGATGGGCAGGATAATGGTGCCAGCAAGGGAGAGGCAGCAGCCAAGAGGTTCTGTGACCATATCAGCATGGGGCTGAGCTGATAAGCAGCAGTCACATTGGTCTAAAGCTCCACTCTGACTAATTTATTGCCCTTCCAGATAAATTAATTTTCATTCTTAATACCTGCTCTGATATTTCTCTAGTGCACTGCAGTGTGTTGAGAGGCTGGTAAAAACATTGCAGTGAATAAAGGCACTGCTGAGACTATACTGACTGCTCCAGTGGTTCCAGCATTCAGTATCCACCACACTGGGCTCTGCCTGACAGCTCTAAAGCTTCCTGACGGGGGGCTCTGGACAGATGGAACCAAAGACATTGTATCTGTGCAGTTGCCTTAACAACCAAATTTGTAATCACTGCAAACAATGAAATTGGGTTTGTGTGGCATGACCTATTTTATGTAACAGTAATTATGTTCTCATCTGTTAATTCTTTATTGCTCAAATCCTGTATCAGTTTTCTGTTATTTTACTTGGCTGGTGGAGAGTTACCTGGGTCAACACTCCCTCCTTAAATATGGCCACAGTGTTCGCACTTTCTTTTAATGTTTTGAAATTTCCTCAGTATTCCAGACTTGTTGAAATGAGAATTAGTTAACTAATCATGTTGAGTTTAAAGTATTTATTCCTTATATGATTTATTTAATAATTTTTGTTGTGTGGTTTTCAGTCACTATGTTTTCAAAAGCACAAGTACTTGCTGAAGCCTTTGCACGTACCCTGCATCAACAGCTTGTCTTCATCTTGTAATGTTCCCTGACTTTATTATTGGCCTCAGACCTGGCAAAAGTGTATTTCCTACTCTTCAGCTTCCTGTACAAGTTTTCTGCATTTTCTCACCTCTAACAGTTATTGTTGGTTTTCTCTATTTTTATTGCTATAGTTTTTATTGTTGCAGTCTCTTTTTCATCTTCATTATGACTTTAAAGCATTGTTATAGTTTGCTACTGATGTTTGCAGACATTTTCCTAAACCTTGTTAAAGCAAATTCGTAAACCTTTTTTTTTAACCATAATCTCAATCTCCCCCTCCTTACACCCCTTTTTCTCAACTCAGAGAAATTGGCACTTTGAGGCAGCAAAGAGTACATGTCCTCACACTCTGACCTGTTCTCTCCTATGTTCTTATAGGGGGTGTTGAGACACTTTAAACCTGGCTGTGGGGGTCTCCAGGGTGCACAAATCCAGCTCCAACTGCCTAAACCTGTGAATTCTTTAGAGGAAAGAATCAGCTGTGCATGCAAGGGTCACATGTGATATTTTTGCTTTAGGAATGCTGTTTTTTAATTTACTTTGAGTGCTTTTTGTCCTCTCCAGGTTTTAGTTTTATGAACTGTGTTCTTTTCCTTCCAGGTTCTTTGCATCCTTTGAAATACACTTTGTATTTCCCAAGAACAAACATTCTTTTCTGTGATTAAAGCTTTAAACAACCAAGCCCATACACGTATATGTAGTGTGCATGTGTATGTACAGTGTGTATATATAAACATATACGTTATCTACGTGTGAGTTGTGCAGTGTATACTGAGAGAACCTGAGTGTTTGTATTTCAAATATAGCAGAAAAAATACAGAGCTAAATAAAATAGTGGGGTAGTAGCAAAGTGAGTGTTACACTCCTGTTGCTAAGTGAGATGGACAGATGTTTCAAAGAGTACAATTAATACTCTGCTCCTTAAATGTCCCTAAGCCAGAAAGAGGTTTAAATAGAATTAAATTATATTTGATTCCTGAGAAATTATATGGTAGAAATTAACCCAGAATTAAAGATTCAATGAAAACAGAAAGCATTTGGCTAGTCTTAATAGAACAAAACCTCTATTACGTTATCCAAAAAATGCTTGAAAAATTAGCCCAGGACACAGACCTGTGTGTGAAAACCACAGGAAAAGAAGACACTATTATTCAGGAATTAGCCAAACACCAATTGGGACCGACTGGATCACTCCTCCAACAGCTCAAAGTGACCACATTTACAACCTCAAACTCATGTTTTCCATATTTCTTGTGGCTATGTAAATCAGGAAATGTGGTTGACCTGCATAAGACATCCATCAGATCAAATTCCAAATGGGAGTTAGGTGATTACTGGGAAGGGCACGTGTTCCCAGAGCTGCAGGCAGGGAGCTCAGGGAAAGGCTGACAGAGAATAGTGGCTTTGTCGACCTGTTCTCCCTCTTGCTCCCCAAATGTGAGTGTTTTTCCCCCATGTGAGGACATTGTTTCATTGGTATTGATGCACTATCTTGCTTCTTACTGTGCTGTGAAGAGTGGTTTTGTAAAAGTTTTTTCCCTATCAATTAGTATTGAGTGAATTGCTTGTTACTTCAATATTTGCTGATTAGGTTCCAGGCCAGACAATTTCTGAGTGTGTTTTGCTTGAGCAGGTAGGACAGGCTGTGCCTTAGTAGGCTGCAGAGCAGTTGGTTTGATTTCAGATTTGTTGCTTCATGGGCACTGCATAGACTTAGAGAATCCCAGAGTGGTTTGGGTTGGAAGAGACCTTAAAGCTCATCCCATCCCACCCCCTGCCATGGGCAGAGACACCTTCCACTAGACCATGTTGCTCCAACCTGGGACAGTTCCAGGGATGGGACAGCCACAGCTCCTCTGGGCAACCTGTGCCAGCATCTCCCAGCTGTGTCTGCCTGGTAAGGAGCAAACAGTGAACCAGACCTTGTTAAACCTTAGCAAAACACAGGTATAAAACCCATCATCTGTGATTATGGAGAACTCCATATCCATGCCAGCCTTCCTGCCATGGTCTTGCTGTCCTATGGACCGATTAAATTAATCAATAATAACAACTTTTTTAAAGCACTGGTTAGTTTAAAAGCCTGAGGAGAGAATGACTGTTAATATAATTAGATTTCCAGCTCCAGTTTCCAGGTTAGGATATTATGGACACGTTTGTTCCTATCACATTTGCTTTGTGGTTCAGTATGAATTTTCAATAGATGACTTTGTGATAAGAAAGCAGCAATTCAGATGCAATTATATAAACAGTAAGATCAGCCTGGAATTAGCCTGGAGAGTATAAAGCACACACAGAGCTTGTGCTGGGTCACTGCCTCTCCCAGCTCAAGGCAGAATCAGGTTCCTGTAATAGGGAAGAATTCTGCTGACAAGAGGTTGGTCTTTCCAGACTGGTGTTGTTGCAGCTACAGGGTAAACCAGCCTGTGTAATGGATGGCTTTGCTATGGGAAACTGGCAGCTAGAAGAGACTAGAGGGTGATGTCCAGATGTTGGTAGACATTGTCATTTAAAGTTTGTCATTTAGAGGCTCTAGAGTCGTTCCTGAAATTGTCTTGGAGCTAATCAAGGCTTTGTTCTTGGGATCCCCCCGCAGGTCTGAGAAACGAGGTCAGCACAACAGACAGATAAAGCAGGATTCATTGAGTTGAACTCTTTGCTGACATTCTTTATTGTAATTTACTTGAATCTATTATTTAATTCTTGGCAGTGTTCCCATCTCATCATGCCTCTAAGCCACTGGAAATAAAAAATCCAGTTTTATGCCTGATATGCACAGCCTTGTCTTTTTCTCTCTAACATTTTGTAAGATGCTTTCTTTAGAAAATTATTTTAAAACAGTGAGATTATTTTAATATCTCTGGTTAATTCTAGAGCTCATGTTCTCTTCCATGTCACACTTTCAAATCTTTCAGCTCCTGTTATTTGTTCTGTGTCAGGATTTTATCACTCATTAGTGAGAAGTTCCATGTAATACACTTTAGTGGTGGGAAAGTGAATTTGTTCTATGTTGTTAATGGCCTCTTTGCCTGTGTTCTCTGTTTGATGGTCAGTATTATTTCAGTAAGGTCTGAGATTGGAAAGAAATTGTCAGGCTGTAGCTAGAAATGTTAAGATTACTCCAAGTCTGTGACTGTCTTGGCTGTTCCTGTCGAATGCTGAGGACAGGGCTGGAAGGCCTGTCCCATTTTACCTGTGGTTTGCTCTGTTTGTTCTTCCCCATGCAGCATGAGTCCCTTCTTTGTGATATCTCTCCTCTTTGGCCTGACTTTCGGACAAACAGCATCACTTTGTGCTCCTTCTGAATACACAATCCATGTGGAGAAACGGGAATGTGCCTATTGCCTGGCCATCAACACCACCATCTGCTCTGGATTCTGCATGACTCGGGTACGAAGCACTGCTCTGCTCTAGGCAGATGTTTCTGTAACAGCTACCAGTGCAAATCAAGGGTCTGTTCTCACAGAAAATAGTGTATAAATGATTTAATTCTAATAGAGTTTATCACAGGCAGACAAACTGCACTGTCACCATGGTTTCAAGTTAGTTTTTTGCAAAGGTATGGATGAAAAATGCCAAGCCTCTGGAACTATGGAGTTGACAATGCCAGTGGCACAGCAGAGACTTGACTGCTGCTGCCACTGCAGAGCCTCTGTGGGCAGTTTGTGAGGGTAGGATGGAACAAGTGAGGGGCAGATTATATTGGGTCACTCTTAATTAATGTAAATAACTTAGGTAACCTCTGCTCCCACTTCTGCTATCTCAGCTGGCTGTGGGGACAACTCTGCAGCAGCCACACCACTGCATACAACTTCACTGTTCAACACAGCATTTTGAGTTCCAGCTTGGGCAGCAAGGAGCCAGAAGAGATCACAAAGCACAGGGAACACTCTGAGCCAAGTGGATTAGTTAGACCATAAAAACAAGGTGAATGTATCTGTGTGGGGAGGGAGCCCCGGTCACAATCAGAGCACTGAACTGAGTAGTGCCAGAGCTGGGCTCAGTGTATGAGTTTTGGTCTCTGCACTTCACAGGACATTCTGACACGTGTGCTTCCCTGAAACAACACATTTCTCTTCTCTTTGTAGGACAGCAATGGCAAGAAGCTGCTCCTCAAGAGTGCTCTGTCCCAGAACGTGTGTACATACAAAGAGATGCTGTACCAGACAGCACTGATCCCGGGCTGCCCTCACCACACCATCCCCTACTACTCCTACCCCGTGGCTGTGAGCTGCAAGTGTGGCAAGTGCAACACTGACTACAGTGACTGTGTCCGTGAGAGGGTCAGGACAAACTATTGCACTAAGCCACAGAAGCTCTGTGACAAGTAAAGCTTTCGATGGAATGCGGGTGAAATGTACTGCTCTGCTCACAGCTGAACAGAAATAAAAGTGTACTTCATATTTGGTTTGCAAACTGGTGTGCACAAAGATTTATTCTGAAGGTGTATCATTAGTTGCTTCAATTAATTGGGTATTCTGAGATAGGCAGAAAAGAACCATAAAGGCCGCATGTTTGTAATTAGAACCTACATGAATTTACTTTGGGGAAGAAGGAGACGTGGCTGTGTGGATGTATCAGCCTTTGCTCATAAATCCCAGATGTTTTGTAAACAGGTGCTCAGAGATTCAATATATATTGACATGTTTCAGAATTTGATATTGAATTATTTCATAGTTCACATATTTCACTTGATATATTTCGGAGTTAAAAAAGAGGCCACACACACTCTTGGTATTGAACATTTTAAATAGATTTTGACACATACTTACAGCCTTCAAATTAGCAACAGTATTTTTCCATCTATGTAATATTAGTTTAGACACTGTAGATCGGTGTCCTCCCCGCTGTTGTCCAGACCTGTGTTTGTTGGGAATGCTTCTCCATGGCTCTACATGAATGGCATAACCCCCCCTTTCCTGCTGAAATACAGTTTGAAATACACCTGTCTCTGTGAGCACTGGGGAATCACTGAAGCTTCAAACCTTTTTGCTCTGTTCTCCACAAGGGGAGTGTGGTGCCATCAAACTGAAAGCAAAACTCAAAAAATCCCCTTTTTCCCCACAGGTCAACAGGTCCCCTGGGAGTGGAAGGAGAGTTGAGCCCATCCTGTGTGCTGAACATGCACAGGTGAGAGGTGCAGAGCCAGGAATAAAGGAAAGTAATGCATGTAATTAAGTAAACTAAACTGTTTCCTTCCCACTGAGATTGTAGCTCCTAAGAAATTAGATATTCCATTCACATTTTGCTTGAAATAGTAAATAAAGGAACCGGAATTCACAGGATACAAATATGAAATTTAACATTCTTAGAAAAATCTTGCTTTCAGGATTGCAGTTTTCAACAAATGTTCCTAGAATCTGCTTCTGTATTCCAAACACGTTCATTTTATTTCATCTACAGCAAAACCTGTGAGAAAGCCCAAGGGAACCTGCTGGTGTTCCCCTAGAGCAGGGGTTTGGACCAGATGAGCTCCAGAGGTCCCTTCCAACCTCAACCAATCTATGGGAATTTGAATACGTGTCATGGATTCTACACAAGGTCTGAGCTGCAATTATCATGTGCATAATTTGGTGATAAAGAAATGCCTTCACAGGCAAGGTTTGAAAATTTAAATTCTCCAAAAACACGTTTGAAATTTACAGAAAATCCAGAGCATCTGCAGGAGCAGTGGGAGCCCTACTTCTGTAAAACTGATCCCTTACACCTATGGTGTAGACGATCCAGTTATGGCTAATTTTGTACAAGACTATTTCTAAAACTGTTTGGAGCAAGAAAGGTGAGTTATAAGTAAGTTACAAATATTTTTTAGTGGTGAGAAGTCCGGTATGCCCAGCCCCTTCTGTGTATCACACAGAGGAGCTGTGGTCTCCCAAGCTCTCAAAGAAAGAGCTGCAACGTGAACTGCTGCTCTCTAGTTGGTGAAGAGCACAGGAATTGTAGAAAAAAATTTGGGAAATAGTTATTTATTAAACAAAGCAGCCCTGATGGTATCTGGTAAATGCCAAAGAAACAAAGTGTTCAGCTTTAAGATCAGCCAGAACTTTCTCAAGGTGTTTGGACTGTTAAAAATGTTATTTAGCCCAGGAAAATATAATTCTGTTTACTATTAAGCAGCACTTGTACTTAGCAAAACACAAAAAAGGTACTTGGCCTACTTACAGTATTAGCAGCACCGTGAAGTTATTGTAATGTCCTTTATGGCCTGACAGATTTCTCTTCACTACAAACAAAAACCAAGTCTACTTTTATGGCTAATGCCTATGCAAAATCATTGAGAGAAAAATAACTAATGTGTCNCGGCGGCACAGCCCGGCCCACAGGGGCAGCCCCGGGCACGGCCCCGCCACTCCGGCCCCGCGCTCCGCCCCGCGCCCGCCGGGCCGCCGCCGCTTCCCCGCGGAAAAGCGCCGCACCTAAAGCGGCGTGGGCAGCGTTTGAGGGGGGAATTGTGCCCGAGTGCCCTGCTCAGGTGAGACCCCACCTGCGGAGCTGCCTCCAGCCCTGGAGAAGAGGAACTTGGCCGTNCATGCACAGGTGAGAGGTGCAGAGCCAGGAATAAAGGAAAGTAATGCATGTAATTAAGTAAACTAAACTGTTTCCTTCCCACTGAGATTGTAGCTCCTAAGAAATTAGATATTCCATTCACATTTTGCTTGAAATAGTAAATAAAGGAACCGGAATTCACAGGATACAAATATGAAATTTAACATTCTTAGAAAAATCTTGCTTTCAGGATTGCAGTTTTCAACAAATGTTCCTAGAATCTGCTTCTGTATTCCAAACACGTTCATTTTATTTCATCTACAGCAAAACCTGTGAGAAAGCCCAAGGGAACCTGCTGGTGTTCCCCTAGAGCAGGGGTTTGGACCAGATGAGCTCCAGAGGTCCCTTCCAACCTCAACCAATCTATGGGAATTTGAATACGTGTCATGGATTCTACACAAGGTCTGAGCTGCAATTATCATGTGCATAATTTGGTGATAAAGAAATGCCTTCACAGGCAAGGTTTGAAAATTTAAATTCTCCAAAAACACGTTTGAAATTTACAGAAAATCCAGAGCATCTGCAGGAGCAGTGGGAGCCCTACTTCTGTAAAACTGATCCCTTACACCTATGGTGTAGACGATCCAGTTATGGCTAATTTTGTACAAGACTATTTCTAAAACTGTTTGGAGCAAGAAAGGTGAGTTATAAGTAAGTTACAAATATTTTTTAGTGGTGAGAAGTCCGGTATGCCCAGCCCCTTCTGTGTATCACACAGAGGAGCTGTGGTCTCCCAAGCTCTCAAAGAAAGAGCTGCAACGTGAACTGCTGCTCTCTAGTTGGTGAAGAGCACAGGAATTGTAGAAAAAAATTTGGGAAATAGTTATTTATTAAACAAAGCAGCCCTGATGGTATCTGGTAAATGCCAAAGAAACAAAGTGTTCAGCTTTAAGATCAGCCAGAACTTTCTCAAGGTGTTTGGACTGTTAAAAATGTTATTTAGCCCAGGAAAATATAATTCTGTTTACTATTAAGCAGCACTTGTACTTAGCAAAACACAAAAAAGGTACTTGGCCTACTTACAGTATTAGCAGCACCGTGAAGTTATTGTAATGTCCTTTATGGCCTGACAGATTTCTCTTCACTACAAACAAAAACCAAGTCTACTTTTATGGCTAATGCCTATGCAAAATCATTGAGAGAAAAATAACTAATGTGTCTTCTTATGCACTTCAGAAAAACCCAAATTGGGACGTTTGCGTTGGGCTAACATATCTATTTAACTATCCATTTCCATGCCCTCGGAGGACTGTGTCCCTCTGACCTTTAAGCAGATTTCATGTCCAACTTTAAGACCCCCAGGTCCAGCGGTAAATCCCTGTTACGGTGATGATTCCTTACAGACACGAATTTGTTACCTTCCATTTATCCTAAGATCCTTTTCACGTAACTGAGCGATGGATTTGCAGGCAATCCAAACATCTTCACCTTTTGTCCGCATCTCAGTCCCGGTGGGGAGGTCACAGAACGGGCTGGGGGCTCCGGGCTGGGGGGCCACAGGGCTGGAGCCCCGGCCGCCCCCGGCACTCCGCGCCCGCGGCAGATGCTCAGAGAAGCACAAACCCGAACGCATTAACATATGGAGCCCGGGGACNTGGAAGTGTCCAAGGCCACGCTGGCCAGGGCTAAGAGCAACCCGGGATAGTGAAGGCGTCCGTTCCCATGGCACAGGGGACTGGGATGAGCTTTAAACTCCCTTCCCGCCCAAACCATTCTGGGATTGTGGCACCGCCCCACCCGCAGGACGAGCAGCCAATGGGGAGCGAGCACCGCCCGCTGTCCCGCCCTCGGTGGGCGGGGCCTCCCCGGCACGCGGGTGCGTGAGGGGAATTCCGGCCTTGCCGGGTTCGGATCCTGACGGGTCCCGATCCGCTTCCCGATCCCGATCCCGATCCCGTCTCGGGGCCCTGCCTGCCCCGCTGGCCGAGGGCTGCTCCGTCACCTGGAGCCTACTCGGTGTCCTGGATGCAGCAGGTGAGGCAGAGGCAGCCCCGGGGTGCCCTCAGGGCCTGGGGGGGGCTCTGGCCGCGCGGATCGAGTTCTCTCCGGGAGTCGTTTATTCCAGGTTATTTTTATTAGGCAGCTGTTTCAAATTCGAGACACAAAACGCCACTTCGGAACACATTGTAGGGAATCGAAAGCTAATTTCAGCCACAGAGTTATGTTTGTTTTCTCTCAAAGCAAGAGGTAATTCTGCCATAGACTTGGCAGCATGAACCGAAACGCCAGTTCTGACCAAAAGCAGAATTTATGCTCTACCATACACGTTATTCTGGAAGTGGTTTGTGTTTTGGAGAACCTCGTGGCTGGAGCACCAATAGAGAGGAAAAAGATTGAAAAGCTTTATTTATGTACATTTTCTATGAACAGCATCCAATGCTGTTAATCCGTAGCCTGCAAAGGCTGTACAATACAGCATTTGAGGGCTTAAGACAACTCAATTTCTTTTTCAAGACACATGAAACGTGTTTTGTTATAAAACGATCAGTATCAAGACAAGTGAAATACAACTCTTCATTGTAGGGATGTCACAGGGCTGAGCTTCATCAGCTGCTGTGTGGTCTCTGAGAGGTACCAAAACTGGCTGAGGTTTCCCTGTGACAAAGGAAGCTCCCACTGAAATCAGTTACTTAGAAAAATTAGACGAGGGAAATGTGAATAAGGGATGTTTAGAGACACAATAAGGGCATCAACAATTTACATCTTTATGCTTTAGAACATACTGTTTGACAGGAGAACAAGAAAATGTGTTTGATGTGCTTTCAGAATTATCACCTGGAGGGATCTGATCTTTTGTCACTTTCCTCTGACACAGGCGCCAGGGACAGGATAAATGGGTATTTTTACTGCCTTATGTGGCAGTAACTCTTTCAATGAGTTAAAAAATACCTTCAGCTACTAAGATGCAGAGAAAACTGCAATTATATTAAGCACCTCACAACAGCAGGAAACTACAAAAGACCTTTATCCCTGGATTCTGTTAAAGGCACTAGTATACGAATAACATGTTGATTTCCAGCTTAATTTATACCAATAACTTAGAGAACTAAACCAGTAACAGGTATTGTCCTATTCCTGGTATGCAGTGCAATTATCCCCTAGACCTAAATAACAGTAACCCTAGAGCTTATGCAGGAATGCTCAGAAAATTAATGCCCTGTTTAGAGGAAGAAAAAAACAAATCACAAACCCAAAACACTTCAGCATAAAGTTTGGTGGTTCGAGTCTGAATTTACAGAAGGTTTTTTGTACCACTTTTTCCTGTTTTCCTAAGGCACTGGGGTGTTTTTGTACTTCTGGGGGAGTGGAGGGCTGGGGAAGCAACAGCAGGTTCTGCAAGCTGCCTTGGCATTCAGTGCATCTCAAAGCAGGAGTGGGCATCTTCCAACTTACTCAAGAAATAATAAATAAAGAGATAAACTCTGGTCCTGTCATTACATTCTGGTGCTATGAGTCTGAGGAATGAAACCCAATTATGTGTAGATGTGTTTAAAATGAATAGACTACTGTCATTATGATGGGGAATGTAACAGAAGGAAATTGCTTTATTTGCAGTCAGTTTCTATCCCTGTAGGGCAACAATCTTGGAACCTGAACCACTGACTGTGGTGCTATTTTTACTGATTTTCCTGGAAAACTGGCTTGCTCTGAGTGGTAAAAACTATACTCCACAAGAGTTTCTTCTTTCTGCCAGTACTACCTTGGGACAACACACCCCAGCTGGGCACTACCCCATCATCTCTTCAGAGCAGGGAGATAGCTGTAGGGACAGCCAGGAGCACCTGGGAGCCAGGAAATTGCTTTGCTGGCTGCTGTGTTAAACTAATTTCTAAGTTTCAGCTTGAGACCCTCATGGATTTGCTGCCAGTGCCATTCTCCCAGCTGAGCCTTTCTTAGGAGCAAGCAGCAGATCAGGGCCCTGTTTCCTGTTCTGGTTCTTGCAGAATGAGGTCTCAGGCCCTGTTTTTAATTAACATCCATTGCTAATCAGCTGTGACAGAGTGACATGAGCCTGACTCTTTCCTGATGTGTGATCTCATGTGTCCTGCCAGCCTAAAGCTCAGCCTGGGCATGGCTCAGTCGGCAGTGCCTGCCATGCCCAGCTCTTAGTGCGGTGCCACAGCTCGTGGTTGGACGATTGGAAAAGAGAAATCCATGTAAAAGGCAGCAAGATGTGTCAACTAAATCAGACACTTGGAGCAGCAGCACTACCCCAAATCCTGAAGTGACAGAAAACTGATGGGAGTTTGAGTTTCTTTGGGGAATACGAGATAAAAGATAAATAATAGGTAATGGGTGGTATATCCCACACAAACGTGCACTAGAATACACATATCTCCTGAAATTCCATTTTGTTCCACTGTGTTTCAGTGGAACAAAGATCCCATGACTTGTAAATTCCAAGGCCTCAGACACTGGACTATTGCAATGTGTAGTTTAACTGAACTTCTCCCCATCGTGTATGGAACAACTGCATCAGGATTCTAAACTGGTGATCACCAGATCTGCTGCTATGGGGGTATAGTTAGCAAAAAGCTGTTCTCTGAAATGGTGAATTATCTCAAGTAAGCCAAAAATTAAAGAGATCCCGAGCCTTTGATGTAATTTATTTTTCTGGGGACAACCTTTCTGCCTTCTAGGCTGGTTCAAAAGGAACATTCTCTTATGAATAAATATGACAAATAGAAAAACTAAAATATAGAAACAAACTATGTAAACGCAAGCCCTGAGGTATTTCAAGCACACAGTGTAATTTTTATACCTGACATGCAACAAAGGTGCCAGTAAGAAAACTTACTTCATGGCTCTGTAAAAACGTCCCATCTTTCTTTCCTGCCTTCCGCCCCCAGGAAAGGGCGAGAGGTTGAGGTAAGAGCCCCGTGGAAGCTGTGATAGTCACAGAAGCAGAAACTGAGGATATTAAAGTGCTGTGTGTCTTTATCTGACCACTTTCACTCTTTGTTTGGCTTCCACAGGCCAGTGAGATTCTCCAGAGATCTGACAAAGGGGCTGCTTTTCTGGACCTAGGCTCCACTCCTGCACCAGTTTGTAGCCACAGTGAGGCTTTTGGGACAAAGGGGCTGCTGAATGTGGATTTTAGTGGCCCCTTGAACTCACAGCTGGGTTTTTTGTTGTATCTCAGCCTAGCTTGGGAAGCTTAAGCACACTTTGCACTGCAGTTGGTCCCAAATGACTGCCTGGTCTTGCCAGCTTCCCACCTTTTTCCCCCCTCTTTCTTTAGCCTGGATCTCCTTGGACATGTTTTCTCCCCCAGAGCTTTCTGCATTTGCATGAAGGGTCCAGTCCTACAAAAAATAAATACCCAGTCTCTCCATGACAGTGAAGTCAGTGGGTCTACTCACATGAATTGAAGTTTGCTGGAGCAGGCCCTTAGGCAATAATTATTTTTTTAAATGAAGTCCAATTTTATTATTTCTACTCTGCTTGGGCTTTGGAAAATAAAGTCACAAAATGGATCCTAGGTCTTACTTTTTACAATGGCATTTGTTCCTCTGCTAATTCTTGGCAAACAGGGGCTCAGTGTGAGAGGGTTCCAAGCCCTGTGTCCCTTTGGGATGTGCACATCCTGCACAGGGACACTGGATGCACACACAACACGTTCCATTTGCACATACTTACCTAGACAAGGTTCTGCACATCCAGGGACCTGCTCACATCCATGTGTATTTGTAAGGAGAGAGATGCATGTGCTTACACAAAGTCTATACATGTGTAAACTCTTAATTGCACATATACAAACGTTTAAAATCAAATTAGTCTTAGATGCACCTTTGCTTTTTTTCATTAAAAAGGACATTTTAAACCCCTTTTTTTGTTCACTTCAGTTTTACTGTAACTAATACAATTCACCTGATCACCTAATGGGATATTTTCCTCTCAGTATGTTAAAACACTGATTAAAATGCATTACAATTATTAAATTGGGTAGAAGAGCACTTCTTGTAAGCTTAGTCTGGAACTCCTGGGGCACAGTTGTGCAGTGACAGTTTTAGATCATTTCTCTCATGTTACGGATCGTACAGCACAGAACCATGCTGAATATCATGCCAAAGATCTAGAAGAGAAGGGATGTGATTTAGGGATCCACTTACAAAACAATTATAAACCAATTTGCATATCAGAACAATCTGAAGGTCCCCATGGCACAGTAGTGACTGTCTCCATCTACAAACCCCAAAATATCAGACAATAAACATGGAAGAGGTTTCACTGATTTAATCTGCTCACACTGGTTTCACTGTGCTTTGTTCTAAATGTCCAGGCAAGCACAACTGCCCCAAATATTAATGTTATTAACATCAATTTAAGTCACATAATAACTGTGACTATTGGTGGTATCCTAGTATTGCACCGGAAGGTTCTGTGTTTCAGAATGCTTCTACATGGAATATTACACACATTGGAGTAAGAGCAGAGGGTGATTCCAGAGCCCCTGGAGCTGGTGCTGAGCTCTTAATAGTTCCTGTGCTCAAGAGCAAGACTATACATTAAATCTAAAACCCCACTCGTGTCAGGGAATTTGTTACCTAGAGGGAATGGTAAAAGCAGAGAACAGTGGGTGTTGTCAGAGGCTCTGCTTTCTTGCCACAGATTGATTCTCCAAAGTATCTCCCTCCTGCGGCTGCACTGCTAAGGGTGGGAGATGGGCAGTTAAAGCCCTGGGTTCATGTCCCCTCCCCACACATCTCCCTGAGGACAGGCACAGCTGAGGTCTCACAGCCCAGCAAGTGGCAGAAAAAAGCACAGAAAATTGTGCAGGTGCATTTCTGCTGCTGAAGAGGTTGTGGTCACTTCAGGACCTTTGCTGTGTCTGAGGTGGGGATCCAAGGGGAGATGATCCGGTTCTGGTGTGTCCCTGATGTGGGTGAACTCTGTCCCACCCTTGTTGCCTGGCTGTATTTCTGAGTCCCTTCATGTTTCATACAAACCCCAGGACTGTTTAATCCACACACCATCCACACACCATGGTTTCTGTTACCTGCAGAAACCCTTCAGCTGCTTTTCAGTGTCCACATAAATCTGTGAACGTCCTTCTCTTCCCAGCAGCTAAAGGAGTGTTTCTTTACTAATATTATGGCTCCTCATGCTGCTGCTGTCTGAGTCTGAAGGAAATCATGGCACAGAAAAAGCTTTGTGCTAAAGCCTGGTGAGCCCCAGCCTGCCGGTCCTGCTGTGTCCTTGGGACAGGGTGACATCTATTGGTTACAGCTCTAGTGGGTACTCTCTATTCCTCATGAAAACCAAGGAATATATCCTAAAGAATTTAAAGCATCAGCCAGCAGTTGTTTTGGAATACATTAAATGCTGCTACAGCCTTTTGCTTTCCAGTTTGGTTCATGTGCACTCTGCTTTTCTACTATTGCAACAAAAGATTACCATTACTTTGGACCCTGTCTGAGGACACAAAATGAACTTGTAAAGCAGTCACCCAGCTCTGCTTGCACTGATGGGGGCAATTCCCAGGGAAAAGACACACTGGAAACGATAAGAATTGAGGAATCTCACCAGTTGCTGCAAAATACCTTCCACAAAGCTTTGAATAAAGGACAGGGTACTGGGCTCAAGGAGAGATTTGAGAACATGGATTTACTCACTGTGATGCTAGCAATTGCAATTCCAACAATTCCAACTAAGTGCAGATTAGTATCAATTACATTCTGAATTTCAACCAGGCAGTTCTGTTAAAAACAAAATTAAAATATTTTTTTATGCCTGGAAATCTATATTTCAATCAATTCTATCAGCTGTTCTTACTGAACAACAGATAAACATGAAAATATTAGTGCAGTCACCATTCTAATTCCTGCATCTAAACCTTGGGTTTTGTTGGATAATTTTCCCAGCATCTTCCCTTTTCTAGTGAGGCATCTGCACCTCTTGCCTGGAAAGGCTGACACATGCAAGTAATTTTCTTACACTCAGTTTTTCCTAAATTTAAACTCCTTTATGTAACAGGCCATGCTAAATCAGGAGGTTTGGTGCTTCATTTTGACATTGTACTCACAAGCAGCTTCCAGAAAAGACAGAAATTAAAGAAATACCTTTCTTAACACCAATGAAGTTTCTAGTCAGGAGGCTCCATGCATGACTAAGGTGGGCACTTGCCAAAATTCAGCCTCCATAGGGAATTTGAGGTCCTGTTCTGTTACCTCCTTCTCCCTTTTCCTTTCAGATGATGCAATATTGTCCCAGCTGCCATGGAATGCCACAAACAGGCGTCACAACTGAGGGCAATATGACCTCCAGCTTCATTCTGCCTCCACTCTGCTCCATTCCATAAGGAATTTCATGCTGGAATTTGCAAGGTAAAAAGGAACTTCTTCCTTTCTTTTACTTACAGAATGTCTCCGATTTTACTAAAGAACTGACATGAAAAAGTGATCAGAACAAGCAGGACAGAGGGCACTTGCCTTTGGCAGCTGGATGTTCTCTGGACAGGGTAATCCTGTTTGTTGTTCCACATTACCTTTACCACAGCACTGGAGCTGAATGAGAGAGAGATGAAGGATCAAAGAGGGGAAACTCACAGATTGTTTCATACTGAAAGTCAGTTATTACTTTCATACTGAAAGTGAGACAATAATCAACTTAAAAGAAAGAATTTGTACAGATCAAGTAATAACCTTATTCTCTATATTTAAACTGCTGCTTCTGGTACAGTTCCAACTGCGTGGGACAGAATTCTCAAAAATTAGTTTCAATTGTCTGAGGCCACAGCAAACAGCCACATTTGTATTAACAACAATGTCCAGAAGGGATTTTTATTATGGTATTTCATAACAAAGCAAACAAGTGGATTTGGGAAAGGCAGATCCCTGGCTTACAAGAAAACAGGAGTTGTTAAAGGGAGAATGCAGAAAGTTCAAATATCACATACAGAATTATGGGCAATGCAAAAAAGCTACAGCAGAGAATGCTGGAATTTTATTTCTGACACAACATCGTGCTGGCTTTGGAGACAGTAATAAATCAGAGTTTCAGAGGGTTTGTTTTTCCTGTTTGCCTATCTCCCACAAAATGCTTGGAATTCCTCTTTGGGTCAGAAATAAGAGCTATGGGAGAAGGACAAAAGGGTCTGAGGTTGTGAAATGTTTGTTCTAAAGAACGTGGGAATTGCTGTAAGGAGCAACAAAGCTTGGTCTTGCTCTCCATGGGAGGCAGTGTAGATCCAGGATGGGCACAAATAGGATTCAAGAAGTCACAGGTTGTAACTCTGATTCAGACATTCACTTTTTGGGTGGCCTGAACTGTGTCACACATGTGCTTTTGGTCTTTCACCTACATAGTTCAACCAGTGACAGGATCTGCCACACTGTAGGTCCTGGGACATAGGTCACATTTTCTGTGACAGATGCAGAGGGATGCAGACATTTCTCCCTCTCTCTGCATTTGCAAGTATTTATCTGTGGATTTCAATATCCAGAAGGGTCATAACAGTCATTCCTTCTGAACACAAAGACCAGAAGCATCAGAAATTTCAGAGCCTGGCTAATTGCACTTTCAAATGTAGAGATCCAAAAACCAGAATTCCAACAGAGCCCTCAGGAAACTCTCAGGGTTGTGAGCCTCTGACTTGATTTTAAGTACATTCAGTTCTATTTTTCCATACCTCAGAGGGAGGAATTCTGGATTCTGATGGGCAGTGGGACAGTGGAGCAGTGGAGTGAGGTGTTAAGGTGGAGGAGTACTCACAGCCACGTGGTAGCGATAGATGGTACGGTTGACCTTCCCCGCCGGGTTTTTCATGTAGTCCTCATAAGCATCATCATAGATTTTCTGGGCTTCCTGTATTGCCTGCAGAAATCAGACTTTCTCAGTGAGTTGGAAATCAGTCTTACCCCCAATCCAAGACTTTCACCTTGTGTCCTCAACCTCCAGGGCAAAAAGTTGTGCCCGATAAACAGGTATGATGACTCAAAAGCCAGGAGGATTTGTGGCCTGGTGGCATTCAGCGGGTCAGAATGTTCATAGGCTCCATTCTGTGCTTTGGTTAAACACTCTAAGCTGGGGAAGTTCAGTGCCTGAATTTGTTTGCCCTTTTCCCAGGCAATACCCTCTTTTCATACAGTTCCCCTTGATGTTCCTTCAAGGCTGAACCACAGCTCCACTTTTTCTTGAACAGAGAAGGCAAAAACTTCATCCTATTCCAAACTTGTGATAACACAAGCTCTCACTGGCTCTAGATAAGAATGTCAGAGAGTCTTCCTGGGAAAAGTCTCCTGGAAAGTTTTCGTATGGAAGAGCCAGGTCAGTGGGCACTGGAATCTGTAACTACCCCATTATTACACTAGAGGCTGTTTGCTACTTACCACTTTCTTGCCTATGAAGGCAAATACTCCAGCAGTGACCTCACCTGCAAATATCACCAACAGGCAAGCAAAGAACTGCGGAGGAAGGAGAGAGTCTCACATGAGTGTATTTTGTTCACAGGGGCTGCCAGCCAGCCCCTCGTCCTCCCCAGGCCTCAACACCCCACCCTGAACTAAAGCTGCTGACGAGGCCAAGGCAGACTTCTTGTCATACTCAAACAAAGGGGAAATGGCAAAGATGTGGCTCAGAGGGAGCTTCAGGAAAATCAGAGGGTAATTCCAGGGAATACCTCACAAGGGAAAAGCAAGGGTACCTCTACATGTATGCCAGCTCTGCAGTAGCATGGTGGCTGCTGAGTCCAGAGAAACTGGATTAGCCAATGAAAGGACATAAGACCTTTCACGTGTAATGTAAAGATCTTTCCATTAATGACACCAAACATTGAATGCTTTGGATGGTTTTCCTGCACAGCCCAGGCCCTGGAAGCCTTTTACTCACTGTTCCGATTAAGCACTGGGACTCCCGCGCTGCTCCACAGCACCCGAAAAATCCAACTGCCGACATGACGGCCCCTGCTCCCACCAGTACATAGAGTCCTGTGGAAAATCAGAGCCAGGCAACAATTTGAGAAGGCTTCTCTCCCCAGAGCCTGCTACCTATTTCATCAACCCCACCCATTGATAGCCAACAAGGTCTTTGGCTCTCACAAAGCTGGTTACACAGAAAAGGTTCTCTGACCACAGGAGGAGAGCAATGCTTTATTCAGAATTCTTGGAGAATTAAATAAGACAATTTGAGATCAGCTCAGCTGGTTAGAGCATGGTGCTAAAAACACCAGGTTTGCAGGTTTGATTCCTGGATGGGCCATTCACTTAAGAGTTGGAGCTGATGATCCTTGTTGGTCCATCCCTTCCAACTCAGAATATTCTGTGATAAGAATCTATGACTTCCACCTTCCAAGTTTCCTGTCCCAGGGACAGCTCAGTGCAAGAAGAACAAACCCATCCAGAACCCCCTTACACCTCTGTAATAAGCAATGTATGGCAAGAAAACCCTAACATGGCTAGAGGGCTTCTTTCTGGGAAACCTGGGGCTGGAAATGTGCTGTACTGCTCTGCAGGGGGGAACTTAAAGGAACATGGGAGATGGCAGCATAGCCCCATACAGATCTAGGACCTCAGCTGTAACCTGACACCTAGAAATGCTCATATTCCATAGGTTTTTTGGTTTTGTTTTTATTTTTTTATGGGCTTTATCTAGGACAGAAGGAAATCAGAGCACAGTTTTTCTTTCCTCACTTGCAAATGGACATTTTTTGATCTGTGTTTAGGCAACACACGGGTTCCCATGGGGGTCAGCCCCCACCAGACCACACCCACTGGGGCTGTGCCTTGGCTCTGGACCGTGTTGGAGTCATTCTAGTCCTTGCCCTGCGCAGGATGCGCAGAAATCAGCTGTGCCAAGCCACTGCTGGGGAAAAGAGCTTCATTTTCCTTCTCCTCGTGTCCTCCCTGGTGAGGGGACAGTGGAGCTGCAGGCAGAGTGCACTAGAGGGCACAGTGAGCCTTGCTCCCAGCCCGGACTACCCAAGCTTCCAATGAGAACCTTTAGTGTGCTCAGTTACCAGCGTAAACATTATTATAAAATCCGACCCAGGGTTAGCAGAGCTGCTGGAATTTGCTGTTAGCAGGCCTTGTGTAACCTAGACTAGAAAATCCTACAGATGGCAGTTTGCAATTGCTAGGAAAATGTAAAAACAGTCAATGAGTGCAGAGCTTCCATCCAGCTACTCTGCCTCACTGCTGCAGCCTGCTCAGGGAAGGCAAACTCCTACCTGCTGCCCATTCACTGCCACATCTCCCTCCAGTCTCTGTATCTATCCCAGTTATTGTGATCCTTGTCCTCCCCTCCCTCCTTCTGCCCCAGTTCCTGCTAAGAAATGCATTCTGCTAAGCAGCAATAAAACAATTACAGGTAATATGGCTTTGCCCTGCTAATTGTAGTATCCGTGGTGCTGGGGGGATGCTGTTTGCTGACTGTGTTGGCAGTTCTTATTCCTTGTTTTCTGGATTTTTAATACTCAGCCACCTGTGACTTACTAGGACTGAGCATTCTTCAGGCTGATACTTGTACACATGCACAGCACTGGTTTTTACTGATGTACAAAGATATTTATGGCTCAGGGCAGAAAGGTCAGCCAGCCCTTGTGGAAGATGAATTGGATAAGACAGAAAACCCAGTCTCAGGTGCAGAACCTGGTGCTCAACAGCCAAACACCAACACTGCCATTTCCTGAGATCTCCATGGTAACAAACACAGTGCAATTACAAAGATGTTTCCTGGACGTTTTCTGTGTGTCACTCCCTGCTCCCGTCCCTGTAATCATTTATCAGGCCATTTCACAAAGATAAATTTGAGTAAGGAGACAGGAAAGGAGCCTTCCCATTTCCTTTTGTTATTTGCAGCTAGGAAAGACAAAGCTCGATGAGCGTTGGGGTGAGACCACTTTCAGGAATTTGGATTTGCATTTGTCAGAGAAACAGCCTGAGCATTTCACTCTCATGACTCAGAGCTAAACCACTACCTCAATCAGAACTTCCCTTTTAAGGCGTGTTACAGGAAGAACGCACCACTCACTAAACAAAGCCGAACCCCACAGCTGAGCCAGCCAGGAGTTTAAATCCACTTTCTTCCATCTTCTGCTCAGGAGAGTTCGTCCTACTTTGTCCTTTCTGAGCCTGGGACTACCACTTGCTGATACCCAGCTATTTCTAGATGGAAAATAATGTTGACACTTAAAATTTCCACGAAAATAAAGATATTTTTACTTTTCTGCTATATATACACACATGTAATCTTTCACACAGGAATGAAACTTGTGATTTTGGGGTTGTCCTGAGGCCAGGACTTAGCCTCGATGATCCTTGTGGATCCCTTCCAACTCAGAATGTTCCATGAGACACGTGAAGAGTAGCTTGAAAAAAATTCAAAGGGACCAAGTTACTTCTCAGCTTGCACTGAGAGGTTTCCCAGCACCCACACCCAGGGATGCTCAGCGGAAGATGACTTCCAGGAAGGATATCTGTCAGAGACTGAAATGTTACAATTTATGGCTTAAACATCTCCATGAAGGACTTTTGCCTATTATAGCAAAAGTGTATTACAAAAGCTGCAGAAAAGACCACCACGCCCTGGCTAAGGCCCTACGCTGCTCACTACTCGAGATAAGATAAAGGGACTCAGCTCAGGTCTGGCGATACATTCACAGAGGGATCAAGCCCAGCACCTCGGGGTGGAGACCGCAGCCCCAGGGCTATCAGCTGCCAGGCTCGCACAGACCCTCGCACCAAAGGGTGGCGGGTGGAGAGGCTTTGGGTGTGTGGTGAAAAAGCCTCTGGTCCAAGGCAGTGAACGCCCATCCTCCGCCGTGCTGGGGAACTCAGCTGAGGAGCCCTTCGCGCCCGGAGAAGCCGCATCCCCGTGAAGGACAGAGGGGGTGTCATGGCCTGGCAAAGGCCCCCCCAAAGGTGTCCCCAGACCCTGCACCAGAGCACTGCACAGCATGCAACAGATCCACAGTGTTGCGAGGGGCAGTGTCCAACCTAGCCCCCCTCAGGAGGCACGAGGGTGTTACCACCTGGCCCAGAACGTTTATTAATCCACTGGATTCTGTACTTTCCGGCGGCAGCAGCAGGGGACCCTCACCACCAAGAAGAACAGATGGAGGGGAGCAACGAGACGTCGTTGGGACCCCCAGAAGGGTGATATGCTTCTACCTAACCCCTGTCACTCTCTCCCTGACACCCTCCCCGCCCCTGCTTTTTCTATTTTTTCCTTTTCTCTTTCTTTCTCTTTGCCTCTTTTACTATGAAATAAAATATATCAAATTTTTGGCACCAAACATATAACCTCGTTTGGTTTTCATAATGGTTTTGGGTATATTTCAAACCTTTCTGGTTTCAATCTGTTTTATTCACAGACTTAGTTTACTTTGCTCTTCTGTGTTTAAACCAGTTCATAACAATATCAAAGCAGTAGATGCAGAAATATCCTGCATGGCGTAAGACAGGGATCTGGTATTTCTTTTCCTAGTGGGCTGTACACAGCAATGTAGTGTCACCTGTGTAGATCACCTCAATTCTTAATAAGAATAGACCTAAATTTTAAATGAGACTCTCTAGAGAGAAAAAAACCAAAGAGTGGCAATGTCTGGCACACAGCCCTTGGATCCCAGCCTTACGTAAAGCCATCAAGCACTGAGAGCTGTCAGGGTCACCAGTGCAAGTCCAGACATTGGGTGGTGTTAATATCACACCTTGCCCTGCAATAGTATCCAGTGTCAGAAGTACCTCAGCTCCACTAAATCCCATTCCTTCCCAAAAAGCAGGATGGAAAGCCTTAATCAGCTTCTATTCATCAGCACTTCCATTGTAAAATACAAAGCCTTGGCATGGCCTCCAACTTGGCATCTACAGCACAGCAGGGAAAGAAAAAAAGACAGTTTATAGCCACAAAATGGAACAGGTTTGAGAGCTACAAACTGACACAAAAAATTCAGCACAAAGCTCAACATGGCAAAAAGAAGTGTGTGAGTCAGGTCAGGGTAGAGCTTGTTTTGGTCAGTGGAAAATGATGAGAAGACTGTCCAGCTGCAGCTTTTTGTGCAGCAGAAGGAAAAAAGTACAAGGTAGAAAGGAAGCAAAGGTTTGTGGCCTTTGTGAAATTTTTCCTCTCACCTCTTGTTGCCTCTGTTCATTTCCTGCAATTCTGGCACATCGATCTGTGTGTGCTAATGAAGAGGAGAGAGGGTTTGACATCTAAATTGAGAGCAGGGAATGCAGAGAGCAGGAATGCTGCTGTGACATTGAGGAGGGCAAAACTGGCCTCAGTGACAGAGGTCTGCCATCTGTGATTGCCCAGACTTGGAATATTTATTCCACCTGCATTCAGGACCCACAAACAGGTCACTCTGAGCCCCTGAATGCAAAGGGATGAAGAGGCACATTCCAAAGATTAAAATCCATGTGTAAATCCGACAGAAAATTGGTTGATTTAGGCAGACACAGCCAGTATGCTGATTACTGAGGGGGTTCTGGAGGAAATAGGGGCTTCTTTGTAACCATAAGAGGATGAAAAACAAGGTGTCACAGGACTGGGGATTTTTGGACAGAGCCTATTCTCTTCATCTTTTTTTGTGAGGAAATATTGAGGTTTTGGGGTGGTGGTTTTCTTGTTTTGTTGGGCTGACACACCCCCCCACACAGCTTTTTATAGGTGTGAAGAGAAATGAAGACTTCTCGTTTTAGCAGTGAGTCAAGTGAGAGAACACCTGGAAACAAATTGATTTCCCTTCTGGCTGTAATGTAGCAAGTGTAAGAGGGGGAAGCCCCTTCTGCTATTGTTTTACTTTGCAAAGACAATTTTGGAAAGCCATAAAGCAGCAGGTTTTCTGTATATTTGATTTTTTGATACATCCCATGGGGAAAAACATTATTTCCTGAAAGGAAATTGTCAAATGGGGGTATTCCCTGTGAAAATTCCAACAGGAGGGATTCCCATTTTCTAGCAAACTCTGCTTTGCAATTACAAGGGGAATTAAAATGTTATCTGGCAATCTCCTGTGGCTCCCAGTAGTGAAGAATGGCAAATCCACAACTCAGCAGATCTCTGGATCAGCCTCAGTGCTCGTGGCACAGAGTTCTTCCCTAAGATACTGTTTCCTCTCGATATAAAGACACATCTCTTCTTGGGCTGTACTTGGAGACAGCAGATCTGCAAATGTGAAAAAGCACCTTAAAAAGGATCAAGGGATTCTGTGTGTTATTTCCGAGTGAACAAAACCTCTGTGATAGCAATGATACAGAATTCCATTACTTTAGACCAGATAGAAGGATGGAATTTTACTGGCTGCAATGTATCTTTATGTATATCAAGAGTGAGGGAAGAATCAGCCTGGGCTGGAAGAGGTCTGATTTCAGACTCTGGAAGAGAACCCACTCCCAGAGCTGCTTTTTGTTTGTTTGTTTGTCTGTATTTCCCCAAGTCTCACTGAAGGTTTGAGGCACAAATCCCCTCCTGGAGCCTACTGCAAAGAGCAGGAGCAGACAAACACACCCTGTCTCTGTCTGGCTTTATTTCACATGGGTTTCTTGTTTACCTGGCTGCTATGGGCACTTTCCATTTGAAATAATTCTCCTTTTTTTTCCTTCTCTTTTGGGCTGAGTAAATAACACTGAACAAACCCCCAACTGTTCCAACTCCACAGAGAGAACAAGCAGCTCTGTTCTTGGGGTGAGGGACCCAGCAGCAGCAATGGCAGAGCCCGGGACCCAGACAAGGCTTGAAGGGATTTTCCTGGGGTTGTGTGTTCCTTGCAGCCCGGGAGGCAGATGTGCTCCTCCACAGAAGGACTGAGGCTCTCCAGCCCTTAGGAGAGCACCAAGGAACCTCTAGCACAGACACACTCTTGGAAAATACGAGAAACACACGTAGGAGTTGGAAAAAAACGGCCAGACGGGGACAGTTGTGTGTGTGGCACAAACACAGTTCCTGAAACAGGCTTGTTACTAGAAATTTCCATTGTATATTTATTTATAAAATACATTTACAGAACTGGAGGAGAGCTGCAGAGGCCTCTCAAGTAAGATGAATTTCTGGAGAAGTGGAACATACCCTTAATTTGAGCATAATGGATGTATCTGATTAAGTGTCTTGTGTGAATTCAGTGGGGATTTTGTGGTTAATCTTTCTGGAACCACAAAAGCATTACAGGCATCAGCCAGTTTGGAGGCTTCTGCTGATGCACAAATCCTGAATTTCAATTTAAAAGCAGCCTCGCTGTAATGTAACAGCCCAGTCCAGTTCCTCCTTCTCCCACAGAACACCAGCCCTTGTTACATATTTTGCTCACATGCATCCCAGAACCCTAAAAACTTATGGCCCAAATTCACTCTAGCCGAAGTGTGTTCCCAAAGCTGTTCCCAAAGGCTCTGTCAGTGTCTGTCACCCCCACAGACTGCTCTGAACTCAGGTGTCACCAACACACCTGTGCCAGCTGGAGCTGTTCTACCCTGGCTGAACTTTGCAGAACCCTGTGGCAATGGATTCTACAATTTAATGATGTGAATAGTGTGGAAAAACTTCCTCATATGGGAGCTGTTCAGAGTGCACACTATGGTCATAACCATGTCAAATGTCTTGGTACTTTTTCTAGTTTTGTTGCATCCTTTTGGACTAGAACCACAGAGCACTGAGGACACTGAGTGCACTGGAAATGTACACAATTACATTAAGATTTTTCAACTGGATTCACATTTCCTTTCTTCATAAGTCCTGACATTTATATGGCTGTTTGACTGCAGTAAGCAAAGCACTTTGTTGTCAAGAGCAACTGACAGTGAGGCGAAGATCATGTTCATGTGTGGTTGTAGCTAATTTCAAGTCTGTCAGTGTTTATACTGCTTACATTATCTGTTACCACTTGCATCACTTTGTTGATACTGTATTTCTTGTGCCTTTGTAATACTCAGTCATTTGGTATTCTGAAATCATCTCGTGATTCTCTGCAATCCTCTCAAGATTAGGACACTCTGGATAATCCTGTGTGTGCATGAACCAGCTCAATCCAAACCCTCCTGAAGATGTTTTTGAACTGACACACCCCAAAAAGGAGCCTCAGGGCTTTTTGGATGCTGGTTTGGATTTTTCCAGGAGACAAAACACTTTCCTCTTAATGGCTTCAGAGTGGGCAGTCCAAATGTATTTACAGCTCTGTCAGAGACAGCACAGGACATTTCCCTTATGGGAGTTATAATGGGTTATACTGGTTTGGTTGTTATGTAGAAGCACCTTCAGAGCATGTAGAGCTCCTTTTACAGAGACTGTGTATGATAAGGAAGCCTGGGCAACCCTGGAGTGTGGTGTGCTGCTCCAGCAAGAGGAATCATGTAATCATGGAGTGGTTTGGATTGGAAGGGTCCTTAAAGATGATGTAGTTCCAGCCCCCTGTCATGGGACACCTTCCACTATCCCAGGCTGCTCCAAGCCCCATCCAGCCTGGCCTTGGACACTTCCAGGGATGGGGCAGCCACATCCTGGGGGCATCCAGGAATGGGAAACACCTTGATGCCTCTACTTCCCTCAGGACCAGTGGCAGGTTTATCCCCAGCCACCTCCTGCAGGTGGCTCTTTCCAGAGAACTCCAAGTGTTGGTGTGGTGAGCTCTGGGCTGGCCATGGGCAGCCTGACCAGAACCAGGGACACCTGGAGCCTGGGTGCTCCCTGAGGGGGGCTCAGGGCACTCCGGGCACTCGGTGCTGTCAGGAGTCACAGCAGTGCCAGCAGTGCCAGCAGTGGGCAGGAACCAGGGTGGCTTCCAGCTGCCTTGAGGGAGGAGAAGGAAATGGGGTAACTGTGGGTTCAGCTGCTGCTGTGGGGTGGGACTGGCTGGCTTTTACACAACTACAGCAGGGAGAGGTGGGTGGGAGAAGTCACCCAGGAGGACAATTTAATGGGCAAAAAGCATAAAGTGCATTATCATGCTTAAGTGATTGAAGAAAAAAAAGCCTCCTGAACCTTAGCATCTTGCAAATATACAACAATCACCCTGAGGCAGATGGACAGATTGTTCCGTTAGGCTAAATTAGCTTGTTTGGTCAGAATAGCCTTTATTCTGTCAGGAGGAATACTGACTCTTAGGAACTGCTGCAAGGTTTTATGATCCAGAACAGAGACTGAGGACTTCAGAACAACTTTCATTTTGAGAAAGGTTTTTTCAGGGGGTGGTAGTGGTGGTGTCATATTTTTAAAGCCAATTTCCAGTGCAGCAGCTTCCGTTTTCCACTCAGGGCCACTATCAGCCTTTTCTAAACCACTCTTCCTGAGTGGCAGAAAAACAGGGCTGCACACAAGATGATAGGAAGAAAGACAAATTCATTGCTTAAGTCTTAAGTACAGACTAAAAGCCTCTCCAATACATGATGGCAGGATCATTTAATGCTCTTCTTGTGGTATCACATCTCTACACAGGGGCTGCTTTGCCAACAGCTCTTTTTAAAGGCTGGTAGAGTTTGAGAGGTTATGGATTTAGGAGAGAAAATCCTGTTGACTAAGGGTATAGTGCTTGACTCCAAAACAGATGAATAGAACTAGAACAAAGTGAGGCACAGGAGCAGAGAACTGCAGTTCACGTGGATGTAACTCCAGCCAACTCCTGTTTGTATGGGCATCCACTACTATGGAGAAAAACTACTAATATCCTTCAGCTCCAGACATGACTTCATATCCTAAGGCACGCTCCATCTAACTGTACCTTTCAAAGCCAGCAGCATCACTCCTGCTCTCACAGACCCCAAGAAAAAGCCACAATCACCCTAAAACTTTCGTCCACAGCTGTTTTGGCCCTGCTGGATGCCTGGACCACAGATTGGATCATGGGACTGAAACAAAGAGAACAGAACAGAGCAGAAAGGTTGTGAGCTCTGGCTTTGCAGGAGGAGCAACATTTCAGGGCTGAGAAAGAGCCACCCAGATTGATTTGTTTGCATTCACCAGGTTTTGTTACCATTCCTCAGGGGGCTTGTTGAGTACATACACTTCACTTTTATTGTTGCTGGCAGGGATGGGACCCTCTGCACTTCATTTTTTAGGAATACAGAGAGTTTGTCCTGCTTGTTGCCCTTTGTCCACCAAAAGCAGAGATGGAAGAGTGGGGTTCTGGAACTGATCCTTAAAAAGTCCCCATGTCAAATGCTCCACTTGCACTCAGCAGCACTTGGTCTGTACTACTGTGCTTTAGGTATTCTTAAAATTAAGAACAGCACTACTACAAGGAATTAATTAAGGACCAATTAATTGTGAGACAGCAATGCTGACACCTTGGGTTCCCACAAGCATCTTATTTCCTTCTGACTGTTGCAGACGTTCCTGCACAGTAAAAAATTTGCCAGTCTCGGTAAAGGAGTCTCTGTAAGGATGAGCAATCTGAGGGAATTCCCTGAATTCTACAGATTTTTTCTCCATTTGATCAGTGCAGTGTCACAGACAGCTCAGATGAAAAGTCTCTGCCAGCTATGGACCTTTGCTGAAATTATCTTTTTGTCTTTCATTTTTTCTCTCTCAAGTGCAGCTAAGAGAGGGATCTATGAACTCTACCAGAGCTGAACTGCAAGTGAACAGGGAAGCTACAGTTTTGCTTCACCACCTGAAGCACAGGCACAAAAGCTGTACTGTGAGATGGAGAAACAAAAATATTGTCCCGCTGTAGTGGGAACTCCAAAAGCTGGGGAGCTGCAGGGAGAGGATGTCCAATTTTAGGAGCCTGCTCCAGTGTAAGATATGTCTGGTAAAATGGTCGGAGGCTGCGTGGGTCAAAAAGTTCCAATTCCAACCTTTGCTGTTGTAGGTTTTTCACTGCAAACTGCAGTGGGGAATATGGATCACCAAACACAAAACCACAAGCAACAGAAAGCTAAGAACACATATGTGCTTGCCCACAGCACTGCTGCCTGTAAGCTGTTCTCCAACCAACAAAAACATCTCAGTGGCTGGAAAAGATGAACAGGCCTGGTTGCCAAGTCATGGCCTGAACTATTCCAGGGGCAGAAAAGACAGCTGGACTGCTGGTAAAGAACAGGGCTATTTAAGGAGACTCACTCTGGCCTAATGGAAAATTCAAGGATAGAATTATCAATTATTTTACACTAACCCAACATTTCAGATCCAGGAAAAAAACCATCACGAGGAAGCAGAAGAGAGAAGCTGGTTAGATTCGGCTGGCAGCTCAATACAGGTACAGAAAGAGCAGAATGTGCTGTTCTTTAGAAGAAAGAAAATTAACTGTTTTTTCAGAAGATGGTGATTCTGGAGTGTTTCAGCCTACAAAGCAAACTCCAAATGCACCTGCACTGTTGTTCCAAGCACTGACACAAAGTTGATGTGATCACAGGGCCTTGGGTTATCACAAGGAGCCACAAAAGCCACCAGTGGAACAGAGATAAAGAAATTATTTTTGGCTGTATAGCTATATGCTTATATTTTAAGTCATACTGCTGATGGGCTTTCTCTTTCAGCCCTCAGGGCAGCTGCTCCTGGTGTGCTGCACAGTGTTCCATATTAAGAATTCCTATGCAAAACCCTGGCTGTCACCCAGAAAGCATGTTAGAGAGCAAACACACAGAGCCAAATAAACAACAGTCCCAGAGACTCTGAGAAAGGCCCAATACACAACTGCCAAGGGGAACTCCGAGCTGAAGTCTCCTTGAGAGGGAAAGCTCTTCAGCATGACCTTCAAATGCAGCTTTGTCTGCTGCAAACCCCACTGTAACTGAACTTCTCACTGTCCTTTTACCACGGCTTTGGTCCCAGACTATTCACAGCTTCAGCACGGCTGTGCCATCAGATGCTCAGGAGTCACAACAGCATGCAGCAGGATTTGTAATAAGAGAGGGAGGGCAGCAAAAAACTCTGGTTTTCTTTCATAGGAATGCTCTGTTCAGTGCCTATTACAAAAAACGGCAAAACCTTTGCTTTAGAATCCAGTCCAAAGTGCAAGTTTAAAAGAATTCTGACATCTCTGTGCCCTGTTCCTCAGCACTTCCTCTCACAGTTACATATTTCAACAGGCAGCTCTATAAATACGTGTGGCAGCCCAAGAGCTGAATGTCATGGTATCTGATGAAACTTTTACAAGAACGTTCCCCAGGGCTTCCCAAAATTAACAACTTTGAACAACTTTTGCAATTTCTACTCAGGGCAGAAGCAGACTAAATCTTTTGGAGATTTAAATGCACATGCACCAAAGAATATCTTGTTTACACTGTGTTCCAGGCTGTACTGGGAAGCTGTGGTGCTTATTCACAGCACAGGATGTAGCACTTTCTGGCTTCCAACAAACCAGCAGCACTTGATTTTGAAGGCCAGAACATCCTTCTGTCTTGTTTGCTCTCCTGGGACGACCGTAAGTGGATGAAGCAGGGAAGCATTCCAATCTACAGCACAGGGAATTCAGCAGGTATAAACTGGATCTGGAAATGAAGTTAGTGATCTAATATGCTGCTGTCATGGCAGCTCAGATGTAAGAGAAATAGTAAATCATACTTCCTGGCTCTCTGTGTCAGTGGAGGTGCTGCAGGATATTTTACAATAACCCTCAGATCCCAAACAATGTTTTCATCTGAATGGTTTTATTCAGCCTCACAAAATCCCACGGAAACATTGCTGGACATAACATTCTCCCCATCTATTCCCACGGCTGCACAGCCAGTCCTGTGCGTCTAGCCTGGCTGCAGATGTTAAAGAAACCTGGACCTAGGGCTGTGGTGGATCTGAGTCAAAGTCTCCACTGAGAGAACTGGGGTATTAAAACTAACTGCACAATCTTGACTTCCAGGGTAACTGCTGCAGGACACCTCGGGTCAACTCCCAGTCCTTCCACCCTGTCAGAGTGGCTGGATAGACAGGGCAGGACTGGGTATTCACTCACACTTGGCATTTGTAGATGGCAAAAATGTTTGCACCAATGGGATTTTACTGAATCCATCTCCAGGGGTGATGTATTAAACAGAAAAAAATCCGACTTTTCTGGTGTAAAGGTATGTTGCAGTTACCAGTGACAGAGAACTGCAGTTGCTGGCAGTCCCAGACAGCTGCTATTTAAGGGTGTCTATAGATACAAAACACAGGTGGCATATCCAGAAAACCCGCCTTGAAATCCTATGGGGAAAAAAGTTATCTTAAATGCTAAAATTAGATATGACTAATCCCAATTCTGTGGGCACAGGAACTAGCTGACTCCTGCCCAGGTTGGACAAACAGTTCCTGAGATGACTGAACACCAGGTAGTTTCAGCTGTGGAAGGATTTGCTCTGACATTTCAGTCCCACTGAGGCCTCCACAGGGAGAACTGGTGAGCAGAATTTTGCTGCTGCCCTGGGAACATTCTGGGTTCTGGGAACATTCTGAAGGGACACTTGTTTTGTTGGCTGGCAGCTGCACAGAAAACTCTGGAGGGATATATTGGTGAGCCCCACAAGTCTCTGACCTGTCTCACTTGCTATTCTGAGAGTATTAGCACAATTCACTTAGGATACGTGGGGACTGGATCAAATCCAGGAGAGGAGATTAGTTAGGTCTGAGGAAGTGGATGCCAAGCAGAGAAAGGTCAAAAGCCATCACACACGTGGCATGCAGCACCAGAATGTCCAGTTTGTGAAGGTCAGCCCACAAATTGTTAACCTTCCTATAAGTCAATGCATAAGGTGTGTCACCTGCCCCAGGATGAAACCAAGGCTGCTGCCCTCCCAAGCACTGTAACTTACCCATGAAGAAAAGTTCTGGGGACTTTTTGTCTGTAGCAAACTCTGCCATGGGCCCACCAAACCGCAGCCACAGCCCGCAGGCAATGACAGCCAGTCCCGCCAGCTGCAACACAAACAGAGCAGTCAGGGCTGCAGTGACAAACGGCTGGAGAGCATCACAGAGGTGTCTTGGCACCTTCTGCTTTCTTGAAATCCCACAGCTCAGAATTGCCCTGTCAGAAAATTCAGCAGCACTTGCCAGGGTCTGACAACAACAAATTCTTATTACAGTGCAATGTACTTCTTTCTTTCGGCTCTTCACTGTAGTGGTGCTTCTGAACTTACTAGTGACTCTCAAACCTTGTCAGTCATTTAATCATCAAAACTTGGCCTGAATTGCCATGAGAAATGGAGTGGGGCAGGGGACACCCACCAAAACCAGGAGGTACAAGGATTGTTACAGGGTAGGTATCTTGGATCACAGAAACCAGTGATAGATGCTGTCAAATGCAAGGAAAAATTCCCTTTAATGTGAACAAGACTAGGTATAAAGGAGTGTCACAGCATGTTGTTTGAGGGGAAGGATCTACAGTCAGAGGTCTCAGCCTCACCACATGCTAGATAGATCATCAGCTTGCCAGGCAAGCTGTGTGCCCTGTCAGAGAGCTCCAGCATCCCACAGGATCAGTGCTGTGTGTCCTGCAGGCAGCTCCAGCATCCCTCAGGACCAGGCACAGTGTCCTGCTGCTGTCCAGGTCCAGAGCCTCAGTCTGTGGCACCTGCACAACCTGGACAAGGCTCACAAACACCTGCTGCTTCCCATGTCCGTGCCAGCCTCCTCTAGCCTGTCCTGCATTCCCTGGGCCTTGATCCATTGGCACGGCTCCACCAGCCGAGAGAGCAGGCAATCGTACAGCTGGAGAGCTCAGGATCACAGCTTTCCTCACAGATGTGTCCTAGCACAGGGTGAAGGTCCCCTGCCACCCTGTCACAGCATGGGGACCTCCCCGCTGGCAGCCCAAGGCTGCCAGGGCCTCTCCAGGCTGTGGAGTGCCCCTGGCAGTTTGGGATGAATGTCCCAGTCAGCTGAGGAGATGGTTCCTTCCATCTCAGCGAAAGGCAGATAACAAAACACAGTACTTGTCACTTTTGAGAAACAAATAACACAAAGCTTTGTCCTTCTGCTGCCCTGCAGCTGCAGCTGGGCAGCATCACTCTGCCCCTCCAGCTCGAGCACAGCAGCACTGTGTCCCCGGAGCGCGCAGCGCTGTCACCAAGAGGGAACAGCCTTTGGTTTAACTGTGCTTCAAGCATAAAGGAGACAAAAGCCCAAAACTGCTTGGTCCGGAGAGGCTGAACAGGATGACTTTGTGACTTCTTTTAAAAAGACCCCAGTGAATCAGAAGGAAAGAAAAAGACATTTAAGACGATAACATTGCTGATTGTTTTCTGGAAAGCTGAAGGGAGAACAGAGCATGAGGGAAAGTGAGAGAAGAGAAAGCGTGGATTCAGCTGGGCTGTGGAACTGTGAGACTATTGAAAAGGTGCAATGAGGGGAGAATGGACACAGCATTCCCTAAATCTCTTAGGGGTGATGCGAGGACTTTGTCTTAGGATGAACTTGTAGCAGCTGTTGGCTCCCTATTTGAAATGACATTAGTAAAAAGCACCGTGATGCTGTGAAATGTTCTGCTCAATGCACTGCACCGGGGGAACTTCTCACAGCCTCCTCCTGCAGCCGCGTGGTTGCCGGGGAAATGGTCGCTACTTTAAATGATCAGTTTAGACAGATGCTGTTTCTGCTCAGCAAGGTCATCTTACACCAAGCCGATGCTTCTCCAGGCAGAGCTGTATCTCCGTAGGAGCGAGCA
>VZRS01013369.1:0-80221 GCA_013398055.1 Ifrita kowaldi | reverse complement strand
TTTTTTTTTTTCAAAGAAACATTGAGTCTACCTTATGATTCAGCGTAAAACCCCACAATTTCCCTTTTTTCTTCCATGATGCTCTGCTAGGTGGTGTTGATCTGCCAGGTCCAGTGTATTCCTTCTAAAATAACACAAGCACAAATGCATTTGAATAATCAAAACAACTTTATGAAAATGACATGCATCAAACAGTAGCAAAAGACTTCATTATCCCCTGATACATTTGAAGCAGCAAAAAAACGAGGGAGCAGTTTTGCCTTGGATTATGATGGTAACATAAATACTTTTTTAAAAAGTCTTTTATTAGGCTTCTCTATTTCTCTAGTAATTTTCATGCTGATTTTCTCTAAAAGTGTAGGAATGGAGCATTCAGCCTTCGTAAGTAGTAGGTCTTCTTCCCACATAATTCTTGCAATGAATGAATCCCAAGGTGCTGCTTTTCACCATGTGGTTCTTGGCATCTCTAGGAGGCACTTCACAGCTTCCTCCTGCACTGCCCGGGGGGTCACACAGGTTCGGGTGCCCAGGGGGTTCAGGCAGGTTTGGGTGCCCGGGGCACAGGGGTTACATGAGGCTGGCGAGAAGTCACTGGTGGGGCTCTGCAGGGCTCACTTTTAGGGCCAGTGTGCTGCAGTGTCTTCAAAAACAACTCGGATCAGGACTCAAAAGGGATACTGAGAAATTTTGCTGACAACACTAAACTGGGAAGAGCTGTTGACTTCCTTGGAGACAGAGAGATCTTGATAAACGTGAAGGCTGGGCAATCACCAACCATATGGAGTTTAACAAGAGCAAGTGCTGAATTCTGCACTTGAAGAGTTGCAGAACCTGGTGGCCACACAGACTGGGGAATGAGACTCAGGAAATCAGTGCATGGAAAGGCACCTGGGGGTCCTGTCGATGGCAAGTTGGATCTGAGTCGGGGGGTCATCCCTGTCCTGGGGGGCACCAGGCCCAGCATCACAGACTGGGTGAGGGAGGGATTGTCCCGCTCTGCTCTGGGCCGGGGCAGCCGCACCTCCACTCCTGGGAGCAGTTTTGGGTGCCACAATATGAGAAGGATATAAAGTTGTTGGAGAGCATCCAAAGGAGGGACACGAGGATGGTGAAGGGTCTCAAGGGGCCACACGAGGAGCGGCTGAGAGCACTTGGTTTGTTCAACCTGGACAAGCCTGAGGTCAGAGCTCATCAGGGGCTGCAGGGCAGCACAGGGACAGCTCCGATCTCTGCTCTCTGTGAGCAGGGACAGGACCCAGGGAAGGGCTGGAGCTGTGTCAGGGCAGGGTCAGACTGCAGATCAGGGAAAGGTTCTTCCCCCAGAGGCTGCTGGGCACTGCCCAGGCTCCCCAGGGAATGGGCACGGCCCCGAGGCTGCCAGAGCTCCAGGAGCGTTTGGACAGCGCTCCCAGGGACGCACAGGGCGGGGTTGTTGGGGTGTCTGTGCAGGGCAGGGGTTGATGATCCTTGCGGGGCTCCGGAGGTTCCTCAGTTCCATGAGGGTTCCGCGGTTCCCGCTCGGGCCCTCACGGCCCGTGCGTCCCGCGGGCGGCAGCGCCCCCTGCTGGTCCCTGCTGGCCTCGTCCCGCCTCCTGTCCCCGCTGTGCCCCGCTGCCCGCGGCCCCGCAGCCCCGGGCTCCTCACAGTAACAGTTCTGGTTGGCAGGTTCTCGACTGAGCAAGGGGTTTTTGAGGAAAAGCACAAAGGTGATCGATGTTTTCATTTCATAGGCTATTTGGAACAAATCAGTATCATTAAGGAAAGAAGAGAGGCATTGAATTTTTGTCAGTAGGGTTATCAGATTGTGAAGGAGGCATTTGCTTGGTAGACAATTCACAGTATTATTCTGTGAGCTGCTCTAGTTAGTCCTGATTGCTGGGAAGAGTGAGCTTTCCATCTTGAACATGTCCAGCTTCAAAATCCATGGATTTTATTGCTTTTTATATTAAAGGCTCTTCTGTTATCAAAGTGTCCTTTCCCCCTGAGGTTCTTAGATGAAACAAGCATATGGATATTTGTAACAGGCTTCAAGTCTGGCAATTTCTTTGCAGTTAGGTTTACAATTATGCAGATTCTGGGGCAAAGACTATTTGGTTTTGATTATTTTCTGATTGCAGACCATGCTAGGAAACTTTTCGGGGAAGTGTTATCCAGCTGTAGCACTAGGTGTTCAGATACTGCCGAACACATGGAATTACTTGTACTTGTAGTGACAGATGGATAAGAAACTGTCCTTGCTAGAGCAAGTGCTGTTTAATTTCAATTACTAGAAGATAGCCTGAGTTATTATTCCCATAAATATCATCCTGACTTGAGAATTAAAATATTTTAAAATGTATTTGGATGAGGGAGGAAATGAATTTTACCATTCTCCTTCCAGGTCTGACCTACCCTTCCTCTGTTTTTCAGTCTTCCAAATGGTTCTCTGGTAACCCATTAACCTTTCAGATATCAGGAGAACACAATATTCTTTTTTCTTTCCAGTGTTTGACTGTTTCCTAAGTGGTTTACAATTCCAGTTTTATGCTTTATGAACAGCAAAACTCCTATGAGTGTTTTCTTAGCTCTGCAGAGGATTGTTCAGATTTCATAGAATTATAGAATAAAATTATAGAATGGTTTGGGTTGGGAGGGACCTTAAAGCTCATCCAGTGCCACCCCCTGCCATGGCCAGGGAATGAGGAGGAACTTCCTTAAAAATAATCTTATTCCCTGACTTAAATATTTCATTTACATGGAACTACGACTGACTTTAAATTCCAAGCAAACAGCCCCAAACCCATACTGGACTCCCATTCTTCCAGGGACAATGAAACTTGCATCATACCTTTGGCATCTGTGTTGCTGTTTCCATTTCCACTGAGTAATTGCCGGAATTCTGGGCCCGGCAACACTGTCTCTGTCTCTGAATGCAGCTCAGGAATTGCTCCCTGGAATACAAAGGAGGTCAGAAGGGACTGTACTTCTCCAAGTGTCTGGGCAAAAAGTCTGCTCCTTTGTTTTCTTCCATGCTTTTAAATTTGTTTTCAATATATTTACTTGCTTTGCATCGGGCACTTGCTCGCTGGATCAGTCTGCAAAGCTCATGTGGGGCTGTTGAGAACTGGTTGGATGCCCTGACAACTGCACTGGCCTGGTTTTCTCTGCTCAGGAGTGTTCGGAATTTGCTGTGCTTCAAATCCTGGCCTGTCTCTGAAAGCTGCTCCTCAGAAAAGGCACTGCAAGGGTGTAAAATCCCAGAATCCTGTAAAGTACTTAATTTCTGTAGCAAGCATAATCTGGATATTATTTCTAGCATCACCCCTTAAAGGCCAAAGTGGGAAGGAAGATAGAAGAACACCAAGTTTGCTTTTCTGTTGTGTTCCAACAAGCCTTTCCCAGTCCCAGCCTGGCATTTTGAGTCCCCTTCCAGCTCTCCACTAAACAAATGAGAGGGATTCATCTGATTAGCAGTTATATTCCCTTTTTGCAGATTCCTTCTGCTCTTGTGCCTGGTTTCTCTCTCCTCAGGTAGATGTGAGCTGCACAATCCCACTTGGACTCAGCAACTCTTCCTGCTGAGTCCCTCTGCAAGGTGCAGGTGAGTGGTCCCTGACGCTTACCCAGATGATCATCCTGTGTGTGATTTTGGTGGGCAGGAACAGAGGATGATCTGGTTTGCAGGCTCTGTAACAGCCACAGCCTGCACAGCCTCTTAGGTGTGAGTGTTCCAAAGGAGCATTCCCACTAAATCTTCCCTTGCTAAGGAAAAGAAGCTTCCATATCATAGTTCAGCCTCTCTGCCCTGCTCAGGTGAGACCCCACCTGCAGAGCTGCCTCCAGCCCTGGGGCCCAGCACAAGAAGGACCTGGAGCTGCTGGAGTGAGTCCAGGGGAGGCACCAGGATGATCAAAGGATGGAGCAGCTCTGCTGTGAGGAAAGGCTGGGAGAGTTGGGATTGTTCAGCCTGGAGAAGAGAAGCTTTGGGGTGACCTCACTGTGGTCTTCCAGGAGCTGAAGGGCTGGACAAGAAAGATGGAAAGAGACAAGGTCCTGGAGGGACAGGACAAGGGGGAATGGCTTCCCACAGAGGGCAGGCCCTGGCACAGGGTGCCCAGAGAAGCTGTGGCTGCCCCATCCCTGGGCATGTCCGAGGCCAGGTTGGACAGGGCCTGGAGCACCCTGGGATAGTGGAAGGTGTCCCTGCCCATGGCAAGGGGTTCAACGAGATGGACTTTAAGATCCTTTCCCACCCAAACCATTCTGGGAGTCTGTGATGCAGGAAGAGCTGGAGTTGGTGTCCATGGGAAGAGCCCCTTTCACGCATTTTTGCCTTAGCAACTTCCCATTTTCAGCAGTGGAGTTTCCTTGACCAAAACACAGAACTGCCAGAGAGGAACTTTTGTCCCTGGTTAATGTTGCCTCTGGCCATGTAGTAGACTTTGAAAAAGCAAGTTTAGTTGTTTCTGCTCCCCATTAAGCAGTAGCACATTCTGGGCAGTTGACGTTGATTTATCCATGAACCATCTCTGATAAAATGTAATGAATGCTCATGAAATGTTTTAATTTGGCATCATTTCCCTGGATGGATTAGAAAAGTAAGGAGATGCTTTGTTTCCCAGGAAACCTGGCCTAGAAGATAATAACATGGTCTGTCAAACTGCGAAAAACACTAAGGAAAAACAGGTTATCAAAACTGTTGCTCAAGTTTAATTAGAAGGAATTCTTCTGCTATGTGTGATGGCTGAGGGCTTTTTGAGTTAATCTGGCTGTTTGGGTCAGCATGGAAAATGAGGTATGGAACTGATTCCATGATGAGTCACAGGGGGTCTGGGACAGCTGGACAGGGATTAATTCATTTTGCCCAGGCCAAAGAGTCTCTGCTGTGGATTACAGTGGGAGCAGTTCCCAGGAGAAGAGGGTCCCTACTTGCATGTGGACATTTCTCCTGCTTTTACAGCCTTCCCAGTGAGAAGGACTGACATTCTAATCATCATTCTTACACACTGAACACCTCGAGGTACTGCCTGGTCTCAGTGCCCAGTGACAAAGGAAAAGGCATTTTTTCCAGAACTTTTGTGTGTTCGTTGTCTCTGGGCTCAGGAGTCTTCCACGGGTCCAGGGGACACGAATCACAACCAGTGTGAAGTGGAGATTTTCTGCAGAGGCTGGGCCACTGGAGTGATCCCAGAACTGTAAGTTCTTGAGTGTTGTCCTAGCTCAGCCCTGTGGTTTACTCCCATATAATCTGTTGTTCTCTTTAGGGAATTAAAATCTAATACATATAAAAGGGTCTAAGAGTGACTTATTTCATACTGCTCTCAGACTGTTTATTACAGAAAGCCTATTAAAAAGCTCTGCTAATCTCTGAGCTGTGTTCCATCATCTTTTCCAACCTTAATGATTCTGTGAGCTGGAGGAGGGTGTGCAGCTCTGCCCTGAGCCTGGAAAGTAGCAACAGCAGAAACCCAGGGTGCTGTACAGCACTCCAAACATTGCCAGCCATTCCAGGAATACCCCTGGGGCAATCCCCCGGGGGCACGTGGAATTTCATGCAGTCAGCACGGCGGTCCCAAAGGCCCTGACTGCAATCTGCATCACAGGAGGGAACAAGCTGTTGCTGCTGCTGCTGCTGTCTTGACTTGAAAATTGTTTGAGCCAAGTAGGAAAAGGAAACTGCTCCAAAGGGCAGTGGAAAAAAAGAAAGTTACTCAAATTCAAAGCTTATGCCTCAGGATCAAGGAAGTTTACTAGACAGGTTTTAAACTGCACATTTCTGTGGTCCTTCAAAAATGCATCACGGCTGGAATGTGAAATCAGAGAAGTGGGTGGTGAAACGTGCCACGTCCTCTCTGCCTTTCACTTGACTGACATCGGGGACTGGGCTGATTTGTAACACCATGAGAAATACCAGTTCCACCAGTGAGGTCTGGGAGCCGGGTCAACTCCTGGGGAAGGAGGGATGCGTTGCTGGGTGTGCTCCCTCCAGCAGAGCCTGGCTGCAGTTCAGAGCTGCCTCCCGCTGGCAGAAGATGAAGATTTCACTGACAGCAGGGGCTGAGTGGCATTGCAGGGTTTGCATCTCGTTGTGCTGATGGAGGGAGTACCCAGCAGACAGCAGAAATCCTTCAAGAGAAGTGTCTGCTTCCACAAAACTGCTTTAAGCTGGGAATTGATGGAGGTTTAGGCATTTTTTCAAGTTTCAGTATAAGGACAGCAGCAGCAGATGATGTATGAACTGTAGCAGGTGCTCAATATCACAGAGAAATACTCCCTGAAACCCAAGGCAAAGGGAAATTTGAACATGTTTATGGCCTTTAAGGATATGAATTCGTTTGTTGGTTAAACAGAAGAAAACAAGGGAACTGAAGAAGCCTAGTAAGCCCATTTATTTTCCTACTTCTCTGAATATTGATGGCTTTCCATCAAGAAAGGCAGCTATTAAAACAAACAGACAAATAATACTATGGAGTTTAAAAGCTTCATCATTATCAACATTTGGTTATTGTTATATCTGAGGCACCACCATGCTGCCTGTGCTACCCTTACTATGAAATGTGATTTTCTCTTGGCACAAAAAAACTCTGTGTTGTATCAGAAGAATATTTGGACACAGCATTCAGTTATCTGAGGGAAGTTTTGGTTTCTGTTCAAAGAAACCATCAGTCCAGCATGTTTCTGATAAATGATTTTGTTAATTTTCTGGGAAGATTTCTCTGCTATTTAATCTGTCCTGCAGGCTACAGGATGGCAATGGCTCCCCTCGAGTTAGACTGGCAGCAGCAGTGCCTTTCTGCTCCTCCTCCTCCTCACTCCTGGAGTTAATTTCTTTGCTGCACTGCACCTTGAATTCAATGGTTTTAACTCAGCTCTGTCACAGGCACCATCAATGTTGGGGGACCTTTGGGGTCCAGACCCTCAGCACTGATTAAATGTAAAACGATCCCTGCAGGATGAGCTGCTGCTCAGGACTGAACCTCAGCCAATGACTGAGGAGTCCAAGAGCTTTTCTGAGTTTTACCAGAGTTACTTCTTTGCAAGGACAAAATAGAAGGGGAAGGTCCAAACTGAACTTTGTTGTGAGAATGGTTGCTTCTCAAATAAACAGAAATGCTGCTGAGTTTTCCATCTTCCATGGAAATTTGCTAGAAAGCAGAGGAACTGAGGAGAGGAGGAACGTTTTAAAATGATGTATCCAAAGCTATTCTTGTGCTATTTATACAAAGCCTTTGCATCTGTAACTGCATGTTAGAGAGGTACAAAATGTCCTTCCAGAGCAAATGTACTCAGACTAATTCAGACATATTTGGCAACTCATAAAGGTGTTTAACTGTTTGTGGATCTGGGTAGAAAAGTCAAGTACTTTTGATTTTAAGACTGAAATCAGATGCTAATAGTGACCGATGTTTATCTCAAGAACCTGCCACTAAGACCAAAATGTCTATTTACATGCTAAGTCAAATCAACCCATGTCTAAAAATCACTATTTATTGCATATTAACTACAGAAAAGTTCACTGAGTTTCATAACCCTCCTCCCCTTGCCCAATTCCTACTAGCCCCTGTAAGAAACACTCATCAGGACTGTTAAAATATTTGCAGTGTGGAAAAATGTTTGCAAGTGTGGAAAGGAAAATCAGGGCAGTATGAGGACATAATCCCTATTTCACAAGGATTCCTATTTCAATCATGATAGAATCTCGTTTTCTGTCCCATTCACATAAGTGCTGCTTTTCTGCTTCTGGCTGGAACTTTTGAAGGAAATACATTGATGTGATCATGGTGTGATATTGTTTGGGTACAAGAAGAGAAAATTTCCATCAGGGAGAGCCGATCTGAACACAGCTGCTGCTGCTGCTTGGAAACTTGCCAGTGTTTTAAATAGACTTCTACATTTTCCCAGGTCTAAGAAGTAATAGAAAAGGCTGTTAAGAGTGGAGTAGGATTAAGTGTTTAGGAAAAATTGGGGGAAAGGTATTTGAGTTTTCGTGCCTGGCTGTGAAGTGCAGAGGAGAATTGGAGAGACCCATTTCCAGTGCTCCAATCTGTGTAACCATGAGCCAAGGGACAGGACTCTTCCTTTGAAATCATCCCACAGCTCAGCCTGTCCTTATTTCCATTATTCTCCTCCAAATTTTCTTCTTCTGATCTTCTTAAAACAAACACCACTGGATTCCAGCAGGCCAATACTAGGAATGTGCTCCTCCTATTCCTACCCTTACATTCCCAAGCTGTTTCCTTTAGCATTTACGGGTAGCTGCCCATAAAGTGGACAGGCCATTGGTACTACCAGAACATACATTTATTTCTCTGGCATTTCTTTCAAGTCAGCTCTGAGAATTTCACTACTCTGCAAGATATCTGAAACAATATCAGTCCCCAGCCTGTGCTCTTCCCATTTCCACCTTCAGTCTGGAAAAAAACAAACCCATTTGGTGCCTGAGTCTGTTCACTCACATGGTGTGCACACGACTGGAGCTAAATCAGAATTAGCTAAAACAGGAAGCTTATTTCAAAGCCTGTGCAGCCAGCCAGGAAAGCTTCCAGAAACATGTGCTCCGAGATGATCTCAGCACGTTCATTATTCAGCCTGTGAATAGCTTTAAAAGGGCCAAATTTCTTCGGGTTGAATCAGCTAGGAAAGTAATTCAAATGGAGCAGTAAGAATCGCTTGAGAAGTTCAGGAAATGTTTGTTGGAGCCACTAAAAATGTAGGAGGAAGAAAGATAAAAACGATTTGGATAAATATGTATTAAAAGTTTGGGCTTATAAGAAACTGGAGAAGTAAATAGAAGTACTGTATTTTTTTTGTAGCATGGTGATGCTCTAAACCTTTTTATATCAAGAGAAACGATCCAGCAGGTATAATGGTCACGAAAATATCAGACATGTTGAGTAAATTTTGCTAATTTGGGGATAAAGTGAAAGTAGCCATAACTATCATTCAGCAATTTTATTAAAAAATCACAATTGCCATCAATTTTGCAGTCAACCTGTTTTTCACAGTGGCTTAAGTAATGAAAATCTATGGACCTTTAGAAATGCCTCAAACCGAATCTCTCATTTAGAACCAAAAACTTGGGAAAAGCATGGACTGGATGTTCTGGAACCACACTAGAGGGCACTTGAGCTGCTTCTTCCCGAGTAGATAAAGGTCAGAGTAGTAGGATGCTTACCCAGGAGCAGCAGTGGACTGAATTGAACGTGGGAATTATCAGGATTTATCAGGATTAGGTTGGTAGAGCAATCAGTGATTTCCCCCAACAGCCTAATGGGGGGGGAATAGGTGTGAATTTCCAGGTCTAAATTCTGCTCGTAGGTACTGTATGCAATTAGGAGGAAATAATGTAAAAATTGCTGATTGACTGCAATAGTGTTTTGTCTTTGTGTATGGATCAACCACAGAAATTTGGGATACTCTGGGCATTTCAAAGAAAATCTAGTCTCAAACAGAGCAATGTCTGGAGAGCTGAGCTGCTCTTTGCTCCTGCTGTAATGGTCTTGTTTCTGTCCTCTCCACATTTGGAGTGTGATGCCCTAAAATGAGTGATTTTGTGGCAATGGAACCAACAGCACCTGACAGCCTTTCTGTAAAGTATCCATAATAAATACTGAAGACTAGGAAGGTAGTGCAGACCCCACTGCTTATAACCCACTTTCAGAGGTTTGGTTAAAAAAAATTAATATGTTGATCTGGTTCCCAGTGTGGAAAACACCCACAGAAGTTTGGGTGTGTTTAGCTGGAGAAAAGGAGGCTCCGGGGGGACCTTGTGGCTCTGCACAACTCCCTGACAGGAGGGGCAGTGGGAGGGGGTCGGGCTCTGCTCCCAGGGAACAGGGACAGGACAAGGAAAAGTGGCCTCAAGCTGTGCCAGGGGAGGTTTAGATTGGATATCGGGGAAAATGTTTTCACTGAAAGAGCGATCAGACACTGGCACAGCTGCCCAGGGCAGAGGTGGAATCACCATCCCTGGAAGTGTTCAAAAGTCGTGAGGATGTGGCACTTGGGGACGTGGGTTAGTGGTGAACACAGCAGTGCTGGGGGAACGGCTGGACTTGATAATCTTAAAAGGCTTTTCCAACTGAATGATTCCATGATTTTCTGATCTCTCCGGGATCAAGGCCTCCCTACCTTTGGTGCTGGGCCCCACTTTTTGAGGTCCTGGAGCCCAGCCCTGGCAAGGAGCTCCTGGGCACCTTCTCTGCCCGTGCAGAGCCCTGTGGGCTCAGGTGCTGCTGCACAGCACCACTGACAATTCATTTCCTGCAGATGACCATAGTGTGTTTGTAAAACAAACTCTGCTCGAGAATTGGCTGTCTCTGAAGCAGGAGGCACTTGAGTGGCTGAGTTTCAAATAATTCTCCTTTTGCCCTGTCAGCCACAAACTCCAGCTCACAGCAGCTTCACTCGGTCATCACTGAAACAAAGCTACGAGCTGCAATTAAATTTCTGGGTAATTTACAGACTTTCTGGTAAGTCAGGTTTCTTATGAAGCACATGGACTCTTTGTATGTACTGTGGAACACCCATTTTTTGTGGCTCACACTCCCCCAGTCACAGGGAATTGCTGGCCAGTTTTGTGACCTTTCTATCTGTGTTTGCTGTTCCTCAGCCTCTCATCTTTCCCCTTCCTGTGCCCTTGTGAGACCCCACCTGCAGCAACTCTTAAAAAAAGTTGAATTGCTGTCCTACCACTTCTGGCTTTCAGAACGTGTTTCCTCATGAATATCCAGGCACAGTGGGGGTTTTCCTGCTCCCAGCAGTGAGGTAGGACACGTTTGTTGACAGGCTGACACGTGCAGCACGTCCTTGCAGCAAGGCCAAGCTGTGTGCAGAGGGAAAAGCCTTGTGAGAGCTGGCTGAGGGCTGCTGGACAAGCCCTCACAGGATCCAGGAGCCACCCCAGACCTCTCTGCATTCCATTCAAATGCCAGGTGTGCTCTTTTGATCTGGCTCCAGGAGCAAGGAGGCACGGAGTGAGGCAGGAGCACCTCCATCCGTGTTCCCATGGATGAGGAGAGAGGGAGGATGTCCTGTGGCAGATGCTGGTTTTGCTTTTTTGGAGCCCTCTTGGGTTATGCTTGGAACCTGTTAATGAGATTAATGCAAAAACTGATTGGGATAGAGTGGATGGAGACACAGATCTGTTTTTTACTACTGACATATTGATCTAATCTTTCCATGCTTTCCATGTATATCCTGGATATTTATGGCATAAGAACACACCACTAGAAACATTGAGCACCCAAACCCTCCAAATTTTATCACTTTCCTAAAGCTTCTCTTTGAAGTATCTTGAAGGGGATTTTTTGCAGTTTAGTTGTAATCAGAATTTAGAGCACATGGGTAATAAAAGGAGTTATTCTGTAGTAACCTCCTGAATGGTTCCAGTGCTGTGTACAGGGGAACTTGTCTGTCTAAAAGGAGTATATCCTTTAAAATGGAATAGATTTTACCTCCCTAGGAGGAGATTTTTGTGCCTGGAATAAGAAGAAATTCCCTTCCTTCTGCTGAGTGGAGGTTTTGCAAATATATTTTGTTGTTGGGTTTTTAAATTAATTTTATGTTGGTTTTTTTTAAGCAAATACCATGACTTGAAGTGTTTGGTGCACTCCCTCCTTCCTTAGTGTTTTTGGGTGGAAGAGAGAACAGAAATGAAAGTTTAGTGAAACTCTGAGGCTAATGATTTTGTTCTTTAGCTTAAATTAGATTGTTTCCATGACAATCCTTCAGTTAATTGCACTTAAGCCACATAATACCCCAGTTTCTTCTGGGCTTCCTGTGCTGCTGCGTGTGTGACAGGACCTTTCTTAGCAAAACAGCTGAAATTGCATCAGAGAGGACTCAGAATATGGGGAGGAAAAAAGAACTGAGGAAGAATAACAGAACAATGGACAATAAGTGTGAGTCTGACCCAAACTGCTGGGAGGCACATGGGGCTGGAGGATGATTTAGGCAGAAAGGAAGGATGGAGAGCAAAAACTTCTCCCCTGGGTTTAAAGCTCTTGGTAAAAGCATAGGAGCCCCTCCAGTTGCTGAGGTCAGACATGGAGGAGATGGCCATGTAGAGATTTAGGATCTGGAATTTAGAGCCTGGAACTGTCAACTTTCTAGTTAAATTATAAAACAGTGCTCTGAACATGGAAAAACATGCAGGAAGAAAGCCTGTAGGATGCCATATAACTTGATTTGGACAAGAGGTAAATTTAAAAAATGGTGCATGGGCAGAGTTGGCAACAGATCTGGACTCAGAATTTTACTGAAAAACAGCATTTCAGATTTTAGATAGGGAGATGTTTCTCTAAGTTGTGTAGCTGAAGAAAACAAGGTAAATGTGAGTAAAGATCTCTGAGAAGTTTCTGGGAAGTCAGTCTTTTTCCTTGGATGTGTTTGGTAATATAACCTGCATCAGTTCCTTTCCTTAGTGCCTATCAGGTGAAATTGGGTGACGATGTGTTGGCCAATATTTTCTTTTACATGACCTGGATAATGTAATGGGATCTCTGTCAGGAATTTATGAATGAAAACAAAGCTGTAAAATGCTGCCAGAATGGGGGAGGACAGAACTAGAATTATAAATGACAGATTGGGGAAAACCTCTAAAAGAGTAGCTATAACTTAATCATAGCATAGAAGATCATGGATTTGTGTAGGAATAATCACCATCACAGGGGCAGCATTGGGAGCAAATGGCCAGGTAAGGTCTGCAGTGGGGAATTTGGGAGATGCTGCGAGCTGAGCAGAAAATGCTGCAGGGAAGGAGGCACCCCCTGGTTAATGTGGACAGGTCTCAGTTTGTGGGTGACCACGACAGCCAGCACTCACAGCCCCTGTGGGGTTCTGCTCCCCAGGAAAGGTGGGGACCACTAGGGGACAACCCAGACCAACTTTCAGCTCTCTGATCCCTCTTGGAGCTGTAAACATGAGATCATTCCAGGATATCTCCTGCATATGTCCTACATATGTCTCAAGTCTTTACTGTGAACTCTGCAAATACTGCAAAGAATAATAGAAAGGCACAGCCCAGATAAGGTAGTATCAGAATGTAGGAAAAAAAGCTTAGAATGTAGGGGGAAAAAATCCAAGTGACAAAAGCTGGATGAATCTGGAAAATTGCTCCTTCATAGCTTTGTGATTAGAATCCTGCTTTCTGTCTTTCTTTGACTGTCCTCTTTGATTGCTCAGAAATGTGGGAAATCTAAACCCATTTCCTTGATTCTTAGTCAGCAGTAGAATATCTTTTTTCCAGCTCTCCCCTGCACTTGCAGGCCAGGTGGGTAACTTCTCGTGGATGCTTGTGGAAGGTGGTGATTCAGGATGCCTTGGAAAATTACTGGTGCTGTTCAAAAGCTGTTGGAAATCACAGCATTTCTGGTGCCTCTGATGCTGGCCTACACCTGGCTTTCTTTTGTGACTTTCACAGGTCCTTGAGAATTCAGCACTTCTGCTGGAATTGAGGTGGTGTGGGAGGGTCACCATTCCCAAATCACCCGTTTGTCTTTCCACCCACATCTCTTGGGTGTTTCTGTGCCTGCTGCTGTGTGTCACAGTCGTGCCCTATTGCAAACACTTGGGGAGATACAGATTTGTTCTGGCTCAGGATGTTTTAATGCTTTTAAGGGAAAAGTTATTTTTCTAGTGTAAAAATGGGACCATCCACCAACCTTTCCTGACCTGATGACTGCCAGCTTCTCCTGATCCTGCACAGGGAAGGACATGGATAGGGTGGGTTTAGACCAGATGTTAGGAAGAAATTCTTATCTGTGAGGGTGGGCAGGCCCTGGCACAGGGTGCCCAGAGCAGCTGTGGCTGCCCCTGGATCCCTGGCAGTGTCCAAGGCCGGGTTGGACGGGACTTGGAGCACCCTGGGACAGTGGGAGGTGTCCCTGCCCATGGCAGGGGTGGGACTGGATGAGCTCTAAGGTCCATTCCAAGCCAAACCATTCTGTGTTGTGTCTACAATTCTATGACCACATCACAACAATGCTTATTATTGAACATTTTAATTTTTTTTTTCCTGAGCACTAATTTCAGTGTCAGTTTTTTGTGGCTGTGAATTCTGGGCTGAGTTCAGGTATCAGGGTACTCTTGGTCCTGTATTATTGGTGAGATGTTGACCAACATTTAAATGTGTATTGAGTCCTGTCTGATCAACCTGGCAATTTGCAGCTTCCCTATCAATGCCACTTTGCATAGCAAATATTTTTCAGTCAGTATCATCTGTCTTGCAGGTTTTGCTTCTTCCAGGATAACAAACCCCTCCTCTGTTTGCAAGAGTTTTTGCTCTTTCCAAGAGTTGCAAACTATTTACTGATGATACAGCCCCAGTAAAAAGAACCATACGGCTGAATTAAGATCCTCCAAGGAGGAATATGGCTGGAAGCAGCTCAGGTCTCTGCACTGAGCTGTTAAAGCTGAGCTTCCAAGTTTCTAATCAAAATCTGAAACCAGATGGAAGTAAAATGTGAGGAATAATATGAAAAATATGTTGCTGAGAAGATCAAATGGAAGAAAGAAAATGAAAATGCTCTCAATTGACTGCAGGGTTCCTTCAGAAGCAGCTTTGGAGGAGTCACCTTGTTCATCCTACACCTTTATTTTGTCCCCAGGTGCACCCAGGTGAAGCCAAGTGGAGCCTGTGGAGCTGGGGCTTTGCCACAGTGCTTGTGCCAGCACTGAAGAGCTCAGGTTTTTTGTGTTACTAAATCAGATTTAGGAACCTAACGGGTTTTGTATGCTCTCCAAAGGCTCTCCCTGACGAATCCAGCTGAAAGGACAATTGACATTGTCTGCTCTGTAGGTAAAACTCTGTTCTCATTTCTTTATTTGAGGCAGTATGATGGCTTTCTCTGAAAAGCAAGGTTTAGAAGGACCTGAAACCTCCTGATCTGAAGATCCAACAATTTAAGAAGAAGAAGAAGGGAAAATAAATAATTTATCTCTCTGACAAGCAAGATGTGCCCTTATTCAGAGAACAGGAATACCATTCTTTCCTTCTTTGGGGAATACATGAACAGAAAAATGAACCCGGAGACAATAACATAAGAGTGTTGTCAAAGTATTCCAAAAAATAACTGAGACTTGTGCAGATGCCAAGTCTAACTTTGGCTGATTCTCTTTTTTAGGAATGTTGTAGAGCAATTTTCTGAATTCTATTAATATAACAAGCAAACAGACTTTGGATGCTCTGGATCTACATTGTGGGAAGTAAAGGTGATTTCTTGGAGATTTTATAGAGGCCGAGAGCCTGTGTGCTCTTGAAATATGAACTTAAATGTTACTTATAAATTAAAAGATGGTTAAAAGTTTAGGGAAGGGAAAGAGGGACCTACGGAATGTGCTGATAATGGTACAGGATATATGCAGCCCATGATGAGGGATGATTACAATGATAAATTCTGTATATTCCAGCCATAGCAGAGAGGATGGAGAGGGGTGGTCTGTCAGTGGCTCTGAGTTAATTACTTTCTGTAGCATTTTGCCTCCTGCTACAGCAGCTTTGTTTGAATGTACATTGCTGTGTTCTGCAAAATTCGGATGAGACTGAACTCTTTCCACCACTGAAGTGCATTTGTCTTTCCCAGATATGGTGTCCCAGACTCCTGGTAACACTGGTGTGTCCTCAAGCCCCCTACAGGTCTGAGAGTTTGGGTGCTGAGGTCCAATACAGGAGGCTGAAATGTTTATTTGATTCCTTGCTCATTCCCAGCTCCCTCAGTGTCTTACATTTATAAAGGAAGAGGCTAAATAGAGGCACAGATAATTTTACAGTAATACCAAAATCCTGTTTAGGTGCTAAAAGCAGCTGGTTTTGACAAGGTTAAGAAGGTTTTTGGGTTTGCTGCTGTTGGCTCAGATGTCCTCTATTTCTTATCTCTGTTTTTTTCCTGATGAAATGAACCAAGAGCCTTGAAGTTTCCTCCCTCTTTCAGGGACCAGACTGTCCCAAAGGCACCACAATTCCCAGGTTCCCAGGTTGAGAGCAGTGGGCTCAGCTTTCCTCTGTTACTGCTCCAAAACACCCCTCAGCTGGAGCCTGAGCCGCTGTCTGCAGTGGCTGAGGTGTTGTAGAGGAGCACCACCACGTTCTGCTGCTTCCATCACACTGGGAAAATAAAGAAAAGAAATTTCACTTTGACCTCCAGCTTAGAAAGGAAGGCAATTGAAACACTAAGAATAAACATAAAATGGGGGATGTACAGTTGAAGTACTACCAAGTCATTCCTGCTTATTCTGTTTATCTTCTGCTGTTGATTAGACTCTGCTTGACAAAGGATCTTCTGTGTCTTCACAGCAAAGATGTGAATGAAAGTAACAGGAATTTAACAGTAACAATGAATTAGTTCTTGTAATGCTACCTGTCATCAGTGGCAGACAAGAAGCTGTCTCCAGATGATTTCAATTTCTCACATCTTCTATCTTCTAAACAGCTTTAGGTAATATTCCAGCAATCAAAGAGGGTAAGAAAAGCTGAATAACGGTGTCACCTGAGTTGGGAAATGTATTCCTAAGCATGCTGTCACAATATGACTGCAGGAATGCAGGCTTAATGAACTTCTAACAATATGTGTGTCAGATTTACAGGCATAATTCACAGTTTCAGTGTTGTGTGGATGTGCACATAAAGTACTCAGAGCAATCTGCTGGAGCAGTGAGGAACAAAAATTGATAAAACTCACTTGAAGGGGCTAAAAAGGCAAGGCTGTGCAGGTTGCACAGTCTTCATTCAAAGTGAAGGCAAAGGCAAAAATGCCTTTGAGAGTAGAAATGTTTTGAATGAGAAGCATTACAACTCCACTGCCTTGAGTGGAATCTGCAAACTGAACGAGTCCAAACAACTCTCATAGAACAAGAAAGGGGAAACCAATAGGAAGGAGTAAAAAAACCCCAAGCAACTGTTAGGAAATGTTGCTCCAAAGTAGTTGATGAGGAGAAATGAGTAGGGGCTCAAGTTTTTAAGGCCTCAGAGGCTGGTTAAGCTCTGGCTGGTGCAGCACAGTGGAGGTGCTAAGACCATTTTCCTGCTTCCAATTTCATGCTGCATTTGCACTTTCCGACTCTCAGTCCTACTGGATCACTGAATGAGGAGTAATCTTTAGCTAAATATTTCCTAAAGACTCTTGAATCCTAAAATCTAATGGATCAGAAGAGAGTGTTTGAAGAGAGAGTTGAGTGATACCTTCCTTTTCTGATGTCCCCATGTCTCTTCTTCTTCTTTCTGGTTCCCATTTCATGATGTTTGAGTAATATGAGCTGAACCAAATGGTTGGTGTTAGAGACCATAGAAATCCGAAGTGGTTTGGGTTGGGAGGGACCTTAAAGTTCATCCAGTTCCAACCCCAGCACCTTCCATTAGACCAGGTTGCTCCAACCTGGCCTTGGACACTTCCAGGGATGGGGCAGCCACGGCTTCTGTGGGCAGCCTGTGCCAGGGCCTCCCCACCCTCCCATGGAAGAACATGAACGTGGCTGCACATTCGCTGGATGCTCCAATTCTTTTCTCCCTATAAACAGGCAGAGCACTCCAAGACACCTCCCTGCAGCAGGACATTTCTCCAGGCCTGGCTGTGACCTTGCCTTCTGTCCTAGGCAGGCCACAGGCACATCTCTCAGGAGTGTTCTTTGGTGCAGGACTTTGTCTCAACATTTTCCCACTGGATCTAATCCAGTCTGGGATTGCAACTGTCGTGAGAATGCAACAAATCATTCTGGGAAGTATCTAATTTTGCCCCTATTGGTCAAAGCAATGTTTATGCACAGCCAGAGCCACATGACAGAGGAGAGGGTACTCTTGAACCCTGTTAGCAATGTGTACTAAAAAAATACCAGAGCTCCCAAGTTTTTGTATGAGTAAATGGCAAAACTACTGTTTCCTAGTTTGAACAACCCCTGATTTGAACATCATTGGAAAAAGGCCAGAAAAGCAACTGGAGTCAGCCCAAAAACATATTTTATCCTTATGGCTGCTTTATCTAGTCAATCAAACAAACAAACAAACAAAAAGACCCCTCAATAAACCAACAAGAAAGCCTTTTCAAAAATGTACTTTTTCTTTGAAAGATTATTTTAGGGCTTTACAATGATGCTTGAGATGTGGTACCTACACAGAGACTGCCAGGGAAATGTGAAACCTAAAATAAATGCCCTAAGTGCATGTGGTTTTTCTCATTTTCAGTCCTCAAATAAATAATTGAATAAACAAAACATTGTTCAGTTCCTCTATAGGAACTTCTTCATATTTCCAAGGTGTCTGGAAAGGCCCAGCCTTGCAGAGAGGTCTCTTCAGTTTTCCAGTGGAGGGGATTGCAGAGCTCTCACACATCCAGGGTAAATGGCCAGTAAATGGATTATTTCTGTGGGTTGCTCTGAATCCTCTGGAGGGGTGGGTTTACCTCCAGCTCTAACTGATGCTTGAGTTTAAAAACAGAGCATTTAATTTGTACCTGAGGGAAAGAGCTGAGGCAGCTGGGTGACAGAGGCTGTGTCAGGGAAGAGGGAAGCATCCTGGCAGGAGCACTGGTGCTGTTGCAGCCTGTTCTGCAGGAGCTCTGCAGGGTAAAATGTGTTTGTTCCCCCAGCCACCACTTCATCATAAGCACCAAAACTGGCTGGGGTGCTCCTGCCTCCAGCTGCCATTTCACTTTAGGGTATTGACAGGGAAGATCCTTTGGGAAGAAATAAAACCTGGTTTGAAGGCTCAGATTGATGGAGCACCCACCCCGTGCATGGTCACCTGCTTGGGGGGAGTCACAGCATCTCCTGGGTGACAATCTGAGAAACAAATGAAGGTTTATGGCATGAGGTGCAAAGCAGGTAAGTGAAAAATATTGGGAAAAATAGGAAAAACAGAATGAGAGCTGCTGCTGTTGAGGAGCATTTAAAAAATAATATTAATAAGCAAGATCCTGAGCACAAAAAAAAAAAGGTCAGTGAAAATAAAAGAGAAATAAGAATGAAATGGAGAAAATTGGCTAAACCAAAACAGAAACTGGGCGATGCTGAGAAAGTGACAGTGTGAAATGTTTGTTGAATCACCTTTGATGCTCAAACACAAGATCCTGTTACAACTGGTTAACACAAACCCAGGGCTGGTTGATGGATGGGAAGATAAGTGCTGTATACTCTGTCTGAAGAGTGATGGGTTGTTATGAACATTAAGAATAAACTATTACAATCAACATCATTATTCAGCCCAATGCTGAAGGAGCCAGAGCAGATCCAGTTTGCAAAAATCTCATTTATTAATTTGATTCTCCCTGTTTGCCCTTGCATGGCTTTGATGTTCTGAAGTCGGTGTTTAAGCCTTGCTGCAGATGACAGCTGTATTGGGAGCCATTAATCACCAAATGAATCATTTGTTCATTCACATTAGACAATGTCTAAGCAGTTTGATAAAGCTGAAGATGTTCTGAGTTCAGGGAAGATGAGATAAATAATTTTTTTTTCAATTTGTCCCAAATCCATTGTAGATAAGATAATCTCTATCTTAAATTCTCCAAATAAATGTCTGGTTATTTTTAAACAAAACAGGAAATTAGGATCTGTAATGTCTTTAACACATTGGTGAAATAGAAGCAATTTAGTATGTCAAGAGCAAATTTGAAGAAAGTTTTTGGGTTGGTTATACTTGAGCTGCTGGGGACCCCATCTTCCAATTTCAGAAAGAAAAATCTCTTGATGTAAATTAATTGGATGGTTTTAAATTGACAGAGAGTAGGTTTAGATCAGATGTTACGGAGAAATTCTTCCCTGTGAGGGTGATGAGGGGCTGGAATGGATTTCCCAGAAAAGCTGTGGCTGCCCCTGGATCCTTGGCAGTGTCCAAGGCCAGGCTGGACGGGGCTTGGAGCACCCTGGGACAGTGGAAGGTGTCCCTGCCCATGGCAGGGGTGGGATGGGATGGGTTTTAATGTCCTTTCCAGCCCAAATCATTGCATGAGTCCATGGTTGAATGAAAACGGAGCATTTGTCAGCAGTGCTGAGCTTATACAGGATCTGTGCTACTCCTGGAATGTGTGGCCTTAATTTTCACAGTTCCATTCTCGTCCCTGTGCTGGCTGTGGAAATTACAATCAGAGTAACTGATTCCACTCAGGACACAGCAGAAAGCCTTTCACTTCTCCCAGAAGCTTTATTGCTGCAGTTCTCCTGGCTCGGAGCTCTCTCTTACTGCAGCAGCAAGGAGGAAGCATAAAAACTCCAACAGAAGGTTGTCAAGAGCAAGTAAACCAACTGTTTGGGGTTTTTTCTCTTTCCTACGTCAGCAATTAGTCACTAATTGTATCAGTGCTTTCAATGCATAATGAGCTGCATTCTGTGTAGGTCACTGTGCTGATGTGGCCCGGGTGGAGCAAGAAGATGCTGTGAGTTAGACGTGGCTTTTCTGCATCAGCTCACGGCCTTGTGGCAAAAAGGTTTTGTGCAGTTCGGTGACAGAGCTGTGTGAAGCAATCCCGCCCCTGTGGCTGGCAGATGACGCTGCAGGAGCTGCCTGTTGGGGATGGTGTTGGTGTCTGATTGCTCTGATTTGTCTGGGCTCACAACGCGCTGCAGTCACACAGCCGAGGGGTTGTTTGCTCCAGCCTAACAATAACCCTGGCCAAGTTTGTTGTCTTTGGCTTCAGGGATCTGCTTTGGGAGTGCACTTTGAAAGGGAACTTCAAGAACTCTTGACTTCCTAGAACGAGAGAACTGGGCTTCCATCGTTCCCCAGTAAACAGTCCCAGTTTAGAACAGCACTTTCCCATTAGATACTGCTTTTCCTGTGCTACTTATCATCTAAATATATGGATATGATTCCAAAATCTCTTTTTTGCTCTCCTTGTCTATTCTGATTTATAGTCTTAGGAAGTTAACGGAGGACAAGGGACTTTTCACACAATTTTCCATTCTGGTCACCTTCATGTCTTCATTTTATCTCATTACAGCTGTTGTGATTCAGAATATTTTTAACAAAGCCTCCAGTTTTACTCATTGCTAAACAATATTTGTGGCTAAAAATTTCTTATAATTGTTATCAGTGATGTAAAAGCTTCTTAAAAATTTGTGCAAAATCTGTCTGCTTGGTTTTTTACAACCTTAATAGGAAAATGTTTTCCATGTCTGAAAAGTAGTCTGGACCTTGTGTGAGAAAACAAAATAAAAACTTGAGTTTTACATTTCTACGTTTGATATAGTGGACATTGTCTAGCAAACTGAACACACTCTTTCGTTATTTCCCTGTTGAGCAGCTCCTTCCCATGTCCGGCATGTTCTACCCCACTTAAAATGTCAGCTCACGGTGTCTAAAGGCTTGGAATGCACATGTTTTTAGAAATTTGGGTTCCAGTCTCTAAGGAGCCTAGAACCAAAGCAATCCTTTGCAGCTGATGACATGAACACTTTTCCCTTCCCTTTTCTTCCTTTGAATCATCAATCCAAAAAGAAAATGAATAGAGCTTGAATGTTACTGCAACAGATCAAACTGAATTTTGGAATGAGTGTTCAGTTTAGCTCCTAAATCTGACAAGTCCTGTTCTAATTAGAACCTGTAATAAAAGGCTTGTTATTTATTGCTTAATAGACCTGTCACCAGGGAATTGGGGTTGTGCACACTCCTTCCTTCCTGCCACAGCTTAACTTGTTCTCAGACTTGGACTGTGTGCAGTAGAACTGGAATGTAACCAAATCAAATGATTCAAGAGGAAAAAGGGAAACGGAACAAAATCCCCAGAGGACACATCTGATCAGTAACAACAGCAGATGTGTTTTCCACAGAGGTGCCACGAGCATCTGCGCCGTGTTCATCTGAGGCCGAAGGTATCACCTGGGCTGAGGTTATTGCAGAGCTTTCCAGCTGGGTGAGTCACTCCTGCACCCATCATGAGCTGGATCACAACCCCGAGGGCAAGATCTTGCTAAATGCCTGACAGGGACCACTGTGTGTGCTGGATTATGGAAATAGGGGTGATAAAAAAAGAGGCAATCCATGAGTCAGTGCGCTCAGTACAGGCTTGCCTTTTCCAGGCAGAAGGAGCCTTCACACAGGCACTGGAGCCGAGCACCACTTTGCAGAGTAGGTCTGCTGGGGTTTGTGCTGGAACTGGCTGGCAATATTCTATTTAAAAGCCATGTGTGCCTAAGCAATGCTTCAAAAGAAAAAGCCATTTGCATTTAAAGCAGAAATCCATTTCACTGACTTAGACATGAGCAGGTTTGGATTGTTTTGGTTTTTTTCTCTTTTGGTGTAAAGCAAGAAAAATTTGTCCTCCAGAACAGTTTGTCAGAAACACAACAGAATAACCTCCTACTCCATCCCGGCCACTTTAATTGTCAGATTGTAGTGTCTCCATCATTCAGACAGCAAAGATGCACAGCAAAACTTGGCAGCTTCGTTGTTCCTCTTCATGTCTTGGAGAGTTTAGGGAAACCCTCCAAAAGCTATGAATTTCTGATTCCACCAGGAAGTATTTGTTGTTTGAAATCTGGAAGGACAAGAAGGAAAACTCAAAGAGCACCGAGGAAGTGCTGACTAGATTGTTGAAGTAAAGACACTTATTGCAGGAGCAGTTATCACTGTGAGGACACAGACTAAATATTTTATCTGGTAATTTGAGGCCAGTGCCTGGGTTCTGCTGTAAAATTGGGCATACAGGAAAGAGGTGATCTTCAGATCCTGTTTAACACCAACCAAACCAAAACCATCAATTTTTCAAACGAGATATTGGTCCTGTCAGGATTCCCTTCTGCTGTCTAAACCCAATGGATGCTGTCTCCTGACCAGATTAGAAGCTGGATAATTCTGTCTTGTATTTTCTTAGTTTCAGCCCTGTGCCAGGTATTCTGCTGGACTGTTTTCTCTATGTATTAAACTGCTGTGTAGTGGTTATTCCATATTTTGTTCTGCTTTGGGCTACATTCAGTGTTCCTTAGATTTTGTGAATTCCTTTTCACTTCCTAAAGCAGCTTGGTTGAGGGGTGATACTGAAGTGTCAGTGGTTTTACTGACCAAGGGATTCAGGGCTGCACATCAGGCCCAATGATTTATATCAGGCTGGAGATGCCGTATCAGAACATTTGTAGGTACAGAGACACCGACTTCTCCAGAGCAGAGAATCCCTCAGGAAAACTGACTGAGAAAAGTGAAAACACACACACAGTGATTCCAAACCCTGCAAGTAAATTCCCCGAGTGGTTGTAATTGCTCTCCTGAATGTTGTTGCTTACTAAGGAAGAGCTGGCAAGGGTGTGGCTGCTCTTTAATCGCGTGTTTGAACAAGGGATTAGAGAGTGGAGCAGCAGTGTCATGTAAGGGGTGAAAGGAAACTGGGAGAGAGCACGACTGTTATGTAAACCGTCTCTTGTCTGTCAGTGTCAACATTTCCTGTCTGTATTGGAGCTAAAGTGAAAATAATCACCCAGGCCCGATGAAGTGCAGCCTGGTTGCAGGTGTAGGTGTTGGAATGGGCTTTCTGGCATTCCAGGCTCTTGGCATCCACTCGGCAGCAGGAATGACTGAGTAACCTGTGGGGTTTCAGATGTGTTGTTGCCACCCTCCTGCACCCCCCTCAAAAAAAGCCCCACCAAACTAATAACAGCAGTGACGAGAGGATGAGTCCCATGCTGGGTGATGGAAACTGATTATGATCCACCTCTCTAGAGATTGATCTGTTTTCCTCCAGGCAAAATTTAACCTTCACTCCTTAGTCAGACCCGCTGAGCAGGAGTGAAATTGTGGGTGTCAGGAGTGTGGCATTAGGCTAAAGGTGAAACCAAATTGATCTGATTTGCTTTTTAAATATAAGGATCTTGCTTTTCTTTCCTCAGATTCTAAAGAGAGTTTCAGATTCTTTTGACTACGCAATTCTTCCAAAAAAACTCCTTCATAGTTGATCTTATTTTAGGTGAAGTAGCTTTACTTTTTCTTAGCCATAAATGTTTTCAGTCCTTGTATTTAGAAGTAGGGCTTTAAGAAGAGATGAAGATGCTCCATCTTTAGGGAAGCAGTCGGTTATTATGCTTATCTATATAATTAAAACTGGTAGACTTCTTAAGTAGTCGGAAGAGAATTCAGCACACAGTGAGTAGCACTTGCTTCTAAAGCAGTGGAAAAGCTGAGGGCAGCAGAGGAGCTCTTGGAAAATGCAGAGAGCTGTGAGGGAGCAGTTAATGTTGAACAAAGTTGGTCTGTAGAGTTCCTTTCTCCCAGGTTTTGCAGCTATTGTCACATTACACAAAAAGCTGAGCAGGGCATCAGGTCCATCCTCCATGCTGAACTACAGTCTTGATTCACCATGCAGATTCTAATGCAGATATTACAAGTGAATGTAGCTTATCTGAGTATGGATGGTCCTGTCACTCCTTGGATTCAGCAGAAACAAAGCAAACGAGGCTGATTTTTGTGCCTTTGGCAGCATTTCAGCAGTGTGAGTTGAGCTGTGATGTCACCTGGCCCTTCCATCCCTCACCCCTTCTCTTGCAGTTGTGGGCTAGGTTTGATCACCTGAGATCTCACTCAGAACCCAGGAAGTTCTTGCTGAGCAGTTAAGTCCTGCAATGGTTTTCTTCTTTCCTTAAAGTGACATCAACAAACAGATTTCCCCCTCTGCCCTGCTGTGTGGCCTCTTGGTGTGATCTGTAATTGCCATCGCTCTGTGGAAGGGTTGGCAGCTCCCAAGATGGATTTAATCATCATGGAGTCCCAGACTGGTTCGGGCTGGAAGGAACCTTTAGGATCATTTTGTTCCAACCCCTGCCGTGGGCAGGGACACCTTCCACTGTCCCAGGTTGCTCCAAGCCCCTTCCAACCTGGCCTTGGACACTGCCAGGGATCCAGGGGCAGCCTCAGCTGCTCTGGGCACCCTGTGCCGGGGCCTCCCCACCCTCACAGAGAGGAATTTCTTCCCAGTCTCCCATCTAAATTTATCCTCCTTCAGTTTAAAGCCATTCCCCCACTGTCACCAAGTGTCCTTGTCAAAAGTCCCTCTCCAGCTTTCCCAAGGAAGAAAGGCATCACTTCCAGGGCTTTTGAAGAAATGCCAGCTCTTGCACATGTTTGGAATTACCAAAGGCATCCAGAAGACACTTTCAATTGCAACTCTCTTATGTCAGTGGTAAAGTAATGTCAGTCTCCATAAACCTGGGAGTCCTGAATGAGCAGCAGCTCCATTTTTCTTTAGTCCCATTGTGTCAGGAAATGTGTATGGAAAGCAGTCCTACAGCAATTTGTTACTGTGCTCCATGGCTTTAAGGCCACTGAGGAGCACAGGTGGGAGCCTGCTCCAGTTCCCTGTTTTCCTTTGCCTCAGAACACTGTGTGTCACTGATGTCCCTCCATCCCTGCCCTGATGGTGACAGGGAGGTGGCTGCCCCTGCTCCTGTGTTCTGCTGCTCTGTCAGGGCATCTGGTCCCTCTGGGACTGCACTCAAAGCACCTTCAGCCTTCCTTGCCTCCCCCTGCTCCAGAACAAGTTGTTATTTGGAGGATCAGGACAGTCAGGAGCCCGCCTCCTCCTCGACCTCTCAGATAAGTGATTATTCATGAAAATATTACAAATATGTTGCTCTGGAGAGAGCCAAACTTTCACACTGGGATGTTGCTGCCCCACACCATAAACACTCATCAGAGGGGGGTGAAAACTGGCAGAGCAGTGATGGTCAGAGTGGTGTCTGTGCCCTCCACATCACCCAGACTGGCACTGTCCCACCAGGAGGAACCTCTTGCCTGGCTTGGGTTAATTCCTCTGGCCCTGTTTTGCCCCAGCACGTTTTCTCTGGAGATTTGCTGCCCTGCTGGGCTGCTTACGTGGAGGAAGCAAATGTCAGCTCTGGTTTTTGCATTAAAGCAAGAACCGTGCAGGAGGGAAGGCGAGGGTGGCTGTGCCCTCTAGGATTTGGAAGGGACCATGCTGAAAAACCTTGATGGTATTTGTTTTGAAACAGTTTCTGCAATGGAGAACAGCTGCTCTTCCAAGGGAAACAATGAGGGGATCTGCAGCTTTTGGAGTTTGCAGTGAAACGCCCAGCACAGGCCTGGGGCTCCGCCGGGTATTTCTGAAGGTCAATGTCCCCAACATGCAGAAATCTTGAGCACAGGGTTATTTTGGGTCCTTGCTAAAACACAGCCTCAGTGATTTTTTTAATATTTATTTTTTGATTTTATTCTGTCATGCATGAAAAGACTTGCTCCTATGGCAGATCCCCATTACCAGAATACTGGCTTGAGAAAATGATAAAATTTGGGTTATAAGGCACGTGAACTTTTAAAATTTATATAAGTATATTGACATTTGAAATCCCATCACTCTAATATAGTTCTGAAGTAATGAGCTGTAAAATACCATTTTAACGCGAAAATACACATTTTGAGATTCTCGTCTTGTGCAGACAAATGTTCCAAAATAATTCAGAATGGATCATTTTTGCAATTAAAATACTTTGGCAATTTTAAAATATGCACTAAAGGTCTTACTTGGAAATTGATCTGGCAACAATGAAGAACTAGTGTTTCTACCAGGACTTCACTAAGATGATTGATTATATATGATTAATACCTTTATGGATGATTAGTAACACTGGAAGCAAATTTTGAAAGTTCTGTTTCAGTCTCTTGGTATTTGGACAAAAAATTTTCAATTGAAAATAAACCTACAATAAACTGGCAGGTTTTCTGAGGGAAATTTTCTTGTAGGAGAGAGGAATATGTGTGAAAACTGTGTGGAAAATATTTTCTTTTTGCTGAAAGCTTGTTCAACAGCCCTGTGAACACTTCAGAGATGTAGAGGTGAATTAAAAGTGAGTTAAAGAGCTCTGCCAGTAAATAACTTAAAAAACACCAAAGGTTTCCAAAAGAGTTTAATAAATAATGAGGTTCTTTCTGTACTGTATAAACTATAAATATACCATGCAGTCCTTTATAACTTAAAATAATTTACAGACTGAGGTAGGGGGGTCGGAGGGTGCCGGCGCGGGCTCAGGGCCTCGCTGCCTTCCTGCTGAGCACGCAGACGCAGGCGGTGTCGATGCGGATGAACCTCCAGGCCGCCTGCTTGCCCTCCATGGTCAGGGCCTTGACGAAGGTGTGGGTGGTGGTGCAGTACGAGTTCCAGTGCTTGGCGTCGATGCCGCGGCACCCGCCCGACACCGGCTTGGGGTCCCTGCACTTGGTCTCGAAAAAGTACTGCTTAAAGACGTTGTTGTTGATGTTGACCTCGTCCAGCACTGTCACCTCCTTGCCCTTGATGTCGGTGGCCGTGGTTTTGTCCCCGACCCACATGCTGACGCTGTCGCACACCGAGAACTCCCCGCGGTGCAGCACGGGGTGCGTGCTCCTCCTGCTCCTGGCAGTCCTGTTGAGAGCCCCCGAGCCGCTGAGAAATCCCAAATTCCGTCCCTGCCCGGCCACCGGCGGGGGCTGCGTGCTGAACAGCACCCGGGGAGAACGGAAACGCCGCTTCCTAAAAATTTTGGGGTCCACGGTGATGTTTACAGCTTCTCTCCTACCGAGGCTCCACGTGGCGTGGCCGTGGGATGTCTGTGGAGCTGCCTGGGCAACGTGGTGTCGGTCGCTCCGGGTATTGAGCAGGGCGTGTTCTGCAGGGTACTCCAGTGGAGCATTGTCCTCTGACTTGGGAGCTGCCTGTGTGCCGATCAAAAAAGCTACAATCAGAGTGTAGAACAGCATGGGCATTACGTTATGACCTAGAACGAGAGAGAAAGGCACTGTTACTGCGAGCCGGGCAGGCACAAACCGCTGCCGTTCTGGCCATCAATTTATCAGATACCCGGAATCATACGGATTTCATCAGGTATTCATGTGGGTGCCAGATGTTGTTCTTCCGGAAGAGCTCATTCAGACAGCATCAATGTTCTTAATAAAGCGAGAACATTAGAAAATAATAGCTAGATTATTATTAATTCCTCTGGTATTTGTTGTTAGAGCACTGTTTATGAAGCACTTGTTTGGTGTTATTAATGTGGAGACCATATGGCGACAGCATGTTCCCAGGAGTCAGATCTCTAGTGAGTTTTGCAGCAACCTTTTTGGCCAGGGCCGGTCTCTTGGCTGCAGAGGAGTGAAAGTAGAAGCAGTCCCTTGGCTAAAACAGCTGTCCATTCCCCAAACTCATGTGCAGAGGTGTCCTTGAGGCTATGGTGGGGGCCACCAAGCCAGTACCTTGTGCCACTGTCACACCCTCAGCAGCCACACTCACCTGCCACGTGGCCGGGCCCTAACGCTGGCTGGCTCAGCAGCCTCCAGCAGCTGCCAGCTCTCCCACTTGCCCTCTTAGGACACCCCACATCACTGATGTAGGGTAGATAAAGCCCAGGCTCCCTCCTCGAAGAGCTCAGGTGTCTGTGTCACCCTGGGATTTTTCCAGATTCAAGGGCAAATATGGGAGCACTGTGGGTGCCAAGCTGCCTCTGCACTGGCATCTTAGATACAGTAAAGCTAAAGCCGTTGTGGCCAAAGTACTGGGAATTCTGGACAGGGAAACACCTGTTTTTTTCAGAATGCCACAAGCAAGAACTCCCCAAAAGTCCCTGCAGAGCAGATGCAGTGCCAGTGCTGGTCCTCCTTCGATCCAGAGGGTGTGCACATCTGTTTGGGCATGGAGAAGTGCAAGCCAACTGTCTAAACCTTTGCTAAGACCCATTCCATGCTGGCAGAGCAGCAGCAGTAATACCTCGTTGGGCAACTACCATGTGCTGACTAATTCAGCCACATGTTGGGAATGAGAGACATTCAGAAACGCTCTGGTATTGCAGTGAAGGGCAGACATTGCATTTCCTCTGTAAAGACTTAATAAGCAGAGACAGGGTATAAACAGAAAAGCCCTGGTGAGGCTCCTCCCCGTCTCTGTGCCTTGTTTTCCTGACATGTCTCAGCTGGCCCCGAGCTCCGCCGTGGCCGGCCAGCAGGCAGGGAGCACCAAAGCCACTGGACAAACAGGGTTTTGTACCAGAGGAATTGGGCTCTGCAGTTCCACTGTGATTTCCCAGCATGTCTTAATGTTTTTTCTGGGTGTGGGTCAATTATGGTTGCGGTTCCCCCTCTCTGTGGAGCTTTCTCAGATTAGAATCCCAAGCAGCATTAAAGGACTCAACCAGGGTGCTCTGCCAGAGCATAATCCTGTGGAAAATGCAGAACAACCCTAAGATGTCCCACAGGATCTGGTGTGTCTTATCTCGGACAGGAGCTGAAATGACATAAACAGCAGGGTTTGTGCAGGGCTGAGCAAACATTTAGGAAACCAGCAGGAGATGCCAAGTGAAGGTAGTGACTGAGGAGGGTGGAGAAGCAGAGCCTGCATGGAGGGGAGGAAGGAAGAGAAAGGCCAAAAGCCATGTGGGCACTTGTCTGTGCAACTGTTGGGCTGAAGGCATTGGGGACAAAATGATGATGAGGAGAGTCAAATGTTTGTCACGGAGCAAATCCTTACTGTTCCAAAGGCACTTTAATTTGCTTAAAGCAAGGCTGAGGGTTGCTGCTTTCCCACGTGCTGCTCGTGCTGGAGCACTCGTCATCCTCTGTATAAGGAAACAGGGCTGGGTGTAGCTCAGAGCTTGGCTGTGCACCCTCCAGAGAGTAACCCCTTGTTCTACAACCAAATTAAAGTCAGATGGTTCATTACATCTCTCAAGAGTTAGCTTTCCCGACAGAAATGTTAATGGAAAAGGGTTGCAGAACAAAATCCAGGCACAATTTAGCCATGCCAATAGCAGCCTCAACGTATTGTGTTTATGCATAAACCCCTTTTTTATTATTTCCTTCTATAGGAAAGAGATGCTGCAATGTCAGCAAAGAGCTGGTTCTGGTTTTGTGCTATACAAGATTTGCTGCTCTAAAATGCAGCTACATTTTCCTCCCTTCTCCATGTTTCTTGTGTTGCACGTGCTGAGATTTTTGCTTTAAGGCCATTAACACAAAAGCAGAAAGACCTTGCCTGCTTGCCTTTTTTCTTTAATTGCCTTGTATTTCCTCTCCTTGAGGTAAATCATTCTGTGGAGTGTGGCCCAAACACAGACAGAACATATTTGGGATACATGTTAACTTTTGTGAACATTCAAAATGGAATCTTTTTATCAATTATTGAGTTAGTGGAGAATAGAAAGTGACACATTAAAAAAATGAATGAGACTTGATGACAACACAGGCAGGAGAAGTTAATATTAAAACATAGGTGTGCCTTGGGCTGTGAGGGTTGGGAACTCTTTTGCTGGCACATAGAGGTAATTTACAGGCTATTTTGGGGAGTTTGGGGTGTCCCTGCCCATGGCAGAGGGTTGGAACAAGATGAGCTTTAGAGTCCCTTCCAACCCAAACCATGTTGGGACTCTATGATTCTCTGTCTAAACTTTGTCACATAATTAGTTATTAGACCCTCTCACGGTGCTTTCTGGAGGTGTTCACAGTGGATGCCTCGTGCAGCCACCTGAACTCGCAGGGGATGTGCAGCTGCCAGTTCCAGTGCTGGTGGTCCATGGATGTCTGATGGAACCCTGGCCACACAGGTTATCACAGGCGTTTTAATGCCAAAATTACACCACCTGTACTAACCCCACTTCTATGCTGGTCCAGTGTCGTTTAAGCCCTTCCTCTGGTGCAGCTGCTGTGTGAGCCTGGCCATGAGTGACCTCAGGCTGCTGTGGGCAGTGAGTGCTGGCTTACCTCTGAGTGGACTGCACAAAGAACTGCTCCCCCAGCAAGGTCCTTATTTCATCCAGAGCTGAGCCGGGCTGGGCTGCACCTTGCCATGGGGCCCTGCTGCGCCTGCCAGCTGCCTGTGCCGTGGATCACTAGGAGCAGAAGGGTTTGTTTCAATAATTAGCCAGCAAATCAGTGTTTTCAGTACCATTCCCCCCTTGGCAGCAGCACAGGGACAAACCTCCTTGGCTTTCTGAGCTGTGCCTTTTCCCTGTCACAGCATCAAGTTTGTCTAAAGCAGTTCCAAACTTTGCAGAGCAGCACATTTGTAACTGTGGTTATCAATCCACTGCTTCCCACCCCTCTCAGACACCTTCCAGGCTCAGCAAACCCAGGAGTGATGCCCTGTGGGGCAGCAATACCTGACGGCACAGCACAGCAGCCAGGGACAAACCAGGGCTCACAGCCCCAACATCTGTTCTGGGAAGCAAATCTGGTTACAATTAAATTCAGGAGGAGAATCACAGATTGCTGCTTATTGGCAGACAATTATCTGACTGTGGCTGATATTTGAGAAGAATTGAAGATACAAAATTTGCAGGCACATAGAAGGCACATATTTAGATGCTTGCTGTGTTGCTACTGTAAGGGCAGCAATGACTCCAGTCTTAATCACTACATTGTGGATGGTCTTATAGACCCCAGTTAAGGGAAAACCGTTATTTTCCTCACCAATTAAATCCAGCACACTGACACTTTCTCAGCAAAACACATTTTCAGATTGTAAATTCATGGCACTGAAAGGGATAGAAATAATATTTTAATAATCTTATTATTCAATAGCTTATCTGTTCCATTTCATAAGGTAAATAGGGGTTGTATAAGGTACTCCTGTACTGCAAAACCCCTGCTGCATTCAGGCTGAAGTGCATTTGCTGAGGAGAACAAGCTGCTAATGCCAAAGCATGAACTGGACTCACTTTCCACCTGCACAGCGTCTGTCCTCGGGAGCACCGGCTGCCAGCAAAGGCAGCCACTGGGTTTGGCTCTTACCAACACACAAGTACAAGTTACTTGATGTTTAAACCTCCAACTGAAACCTTCCCAGCCTGTTTTCATCAGCGCAGGGCACAGGAGTCACCCTGTTACGTGCTCGTTGTGCAACACTTGTGCAGTGGTTTGGCCACCCTGGCTTTGTCTGGGGCCGTGGCTCAGGTTCCCCCTGGGTGTTGCAGTATTTAGGAGCTGAGCTGGTTACACTCATATCAGTGTGTCAGAAAGGTCACACAGAGTTCCAGAATCCAAAGCTTCATGCTACAGATGGAGTATGCTGTATTTTTGCAGGAATGTGCTAGTGAAGTAATAACCCTTTCAGTGAACTCTGGAGAGTTGAGTACCAGTAATGATAGAGCTATAATGTGCTGGCCACTGCCAAAAATAATCCAACAACTTTTCCAACTGTTCTGCCACCCTAAGAAAACACTGTTTCAGTTCCAACTGACTGGTTTTTAACCACAAAAGCATTTATTTTCAGCAGGACTTTTTTTTAAAAGTTCTTTTACTGTCTTTTTCCCGGATTCCTGGCTGTGGTGGAATCCAGTAAATGATGCGGTGTTATTCAGCATCCATAGACTATTCCTCTGTTCTACCACTCCCAGACATTCATAAAATATCCTGCTGAAGTGAGTGTTTCTTCAGGATTTACATGCACCCAGGATGACAGACCCGGGGGGTAAAAAAATCTCACTTCAATCATATTTCTCAGTCTCAGCACATGTAGAGTAGAATTAAAGAATCCCAGACTGGTTTAGGCACAGGGTGCCCAGAGCAGCCATGGCTGCCCCATCCCTGGAAGTGTCCAAGGCCAGGCTGGACGGGGCTTGGAGCAGCCTGGGACAGTGGAAGGTGTCCCTGCCCATGGCAGGGGTGCAATGGGATGAGCTTTAAGGTCCCTTCCAACCCAAACCATTCTGGGATTCCATGATTCCATGATTCTGGAGAGTGGGGGAATGGATCACATCAAAAAGCAAATGGTTCTGTGTCTTGAAAAGCTCTTTGCTTGCAGGACCTGTAAGTGCATAAAGTGCCAAACTAAACAAGTTTAGGGAATTCCCTTTTTGTTAAAGTTACCCACAGAATCTGAGGAAAAATGGACAAACAGGGAATGTTGCCTGAAAACTTATGAGGAATGAAAATTCAATAAATTTACTAAATTAATTGCTTCCAATAAGAACAGCAGTCAGTGCAGCCTTCTCACTGCACGTTGACCAGATGCCACGAAAGTAGCTCCTACACAGAGAAAAGATAAATTAATGCTCATTTGGCTCAGTCAAACACAGCAAGTGAATTATTTTCTAAATAAAAATAAACACAGTCAATAAACATAAGCATCGAATGTTGTAATCTAAGGCATGACACAATTTGGAATGTTGTTTTCTGTCATTCTTGAAGTTGTTGGCGTATTTTAGGGATGTGCAAAAAATAAACAGAACTGCTTGGCTGTCAGTGCAGCAAATGGGATCGTGGAGGTCACCAAAATAAGCAACAAGTAGTGAATTAGTTTTGTCTCATTGCTTCTGGTAGTGAGAGAGAAATCAGGGAGGCACTTGCTGCTGAAGTTGCTGGTAAAGAGAAGGTGCCTCTGGCACATCTCTCACAGAAACATTTTCACAGGTATACCAGTTACATGAATTAAAATTTAGCAGTAGCAATTCAGGGAGAAGATTTCTGAGCCCTGGGAGGCCTTGAAGGGAATCCTGAAGCCATTATGACTAAGAGCAGTGTCAGAGGCACAGCTTTCTCTTGATCTTAGCTGATGAGCAAGAAAATGGGAATTTCTAATGGACTCAACATTTCATTCCTCCATTATATCTGCAGTGACTCAGCCTGTAAATAAGAGCTTTATGGGTGCTGGAGAGCCAGCTGGAAGCTACCTGTGTCTCCTACACTTCCTTTTTTTCTTTTTTTTTTTTCCAAATGCCTCCAGCACTGAAATGTTCCTTTGAGGATTTCTAGGGAGAGCAATAGACTGAGAAAAATGCTGCCCTGCAGCACAGAGCATCGTGTCACCGAGATCCTCCTCGTCATCACAGGATGTGCACCCAGGATCTGCCTCCAGAGCTCTGACTCATCCTCAGCCCAGGTAAAGATAATAACAGGGATGCCTCATAGCCCATTAAGCCTCTGGTAATTTGGGGTACTTAAGGGGGAGTAGCACCATAAGTCTGGACCCATCCCTGGAAGGGTTCAAGGCCAGGTTGGACGGGCTTGGAGCAGCCTGGGATAGTGGAATATTCCCTGCCCATGGCAGGGGGTGCAGTCAGATGATCCTTGAGGTCCCTTCCAACCCAAACCATTCTGTGATTCTGCAGAGTGGGGATTCACCAAATCCAAAGCCAGTGAGGCTTTGGAAAACACTTCTTAAGGTTTATTTTATGTTTATTGGGGTATAAGTAATGGAAATTACTTATTTGCAAGGGCCTAATTTTATCCTTTCTCTCATCCTGAACCAGTACACCAAGATTTCACTTGCTGGTGTCTCTGTAGAGAAGTCCAAAGACAGGAAAAGAGGTGCATTTCCCATCACCTTCATTGACACCCCCTTCCCTCCGAGCATTTGGTGCTGAGTGAGGCCACCTGCAGGGAGAGATCCAGCCTGGAGCCACAGCTGGGGGCTTCCTACAGCAGGTGACAGGTCTGGTGACATGGGGCAGGCAGAGCTCACCTTCAGAGGGCTCAGTTTGAAAATCCTGAGTGGTAAAACAAAATCAAAACTTCTGCGAATATAATCATTCATTTTGCAATGTTTGGCATCATGATACTCTCTCTCACTTGTGGAACGTGCTCATGGGAATTCAGAGGCATCAACAGTCATCTAAAATGTGATTCCTTTGGGAAAAAAACCGTGATCTTAGGTCAAGATGGCCATGCCAGTAAAGGCTTGTGACAGGATGCAGCTCTTGCTGTGACAGATGGGCTGTTAGTGAGTGTTAAACATGCACAGAGCCACCCTGACAGAGCACAAAGCTTCGTCCTGCTTCAGATAACAAAACCAAACTGACAGTTACCAAATAAAAGATAAAGAAATTGTCTCTGTCAAGATAAAAATCTCTTTAAATAAAGTGAAGGAAAAGACATCACTTACAAAACTAGTGACAAATCTCTGAAAACAAATGACAGAACACAGCCTGTGGAGGAGCATGTGAATCTGATTCTCCTGAAGTCAACGACTGCAGTGTCATAAAGCTGGTAAATTAAATAAGCTAGAAATAAAAATCCTGGCTAGGAGTAAGTTATCTGAGCATACCAGGGTTGTATATCATCCCTATATTATAGTCCAGAAAGCAAATCCTAAAATCAATGATTGACATGTGATGATTACTTTGGAACTTTCCATATAGCCTTGGAGCTGGATATATATTTTATAGGACTCCAGGGTTTCATATATCCTAATTCATAGGCACCAAGGAGTGACTAAAGATCTCAGGCACTAACTGACAGGAAAACTACTGCAGGATAAATGGGATAAATCCATCCATATAAAGTTGGATGCCTCCATCCTACCCAGCTGGCAGCCAGCATGACATTGCTGCTCCCTACAATTCCTGTCCAAACACAGCAGGACTCATTCCCTATTGCTGCTTACAGCAGTGAGTCCAAAGGCCTTCCTGAGGCTGGAGCATGGCCTGCCCTTCTCCCCTCTACACCTTTCCCAAATGGATTTAAATTTGGGAATAGTTGGCTTGCTATATTTGGCCCTGGGGTTTCCAATACAAAATTACCAGGAATGAAAGAACTGGAATTTCAGACTTCACGACACTACCAAAAAGAACTGGAATTCAGCTGGGAACAGAAAGTATGAGGGCAGTCAGACTGTGATGTTACATCCCCTCTTACAGCCAAGAGTAGTTAAGGCAGAAAAATACAATATCTTTAGGGCCAGTAAACCTTTCCAACTAGTGATCTTATTCCAGCTATTCAGAAGGGAATATAAATCCTGGTTCTTTTCCAAACCCTGATTAATAAGAACCAGCTGAATCCCAGCAGCAATGCTAGCATTTAGTTTTTATTCAGGCTCATAATTTTCATTTATATTCTCCTTTTTCACTTTTCTACAATTGCACAAATAAATTCGAACAAAGGCGATTTTTAGCAATTGCACATGCTGTAGAGTAAGGCATCAATGTAGTGACTCCAGTAATGAGGTAGAAAACAAAAATGAGCTGGGATGTCATGATCAGATTCCCAAAGGCAGACTCCATCATCTTCAGTGTTTCTCTGGATCATGAATTTGGAAAAGAACATTATGTAAGGACAAGGAGCAGCTATAAATTATAGCCGTGACTTTTCAGACTTTCCCGTTCTATTAATTATTTACATCCAAAAGGAATTTTATCTTCTACAAATCTTCCAGTGTGTTTATAACTATTTTAAATGACTCAATGATATTTTAATGGGGCAGGAATTCTGAGAAATTCCAAAGGGAAGCTGAAGGCTGTCTGTGCTTGGCAAGTCAGAGTACAGAAGGATGCAGCAAAGGAGAGGGTTGAGAACTTTAAAACCTCTGTTCTACTGAACTGAGGCTCTGGCTGCACCTGATAAATTCTGTAGCTGGAGCAGTTCCAACTGATGTGTTGGATTTTTTTTTCTATTACAAAAACCCTTAAGGATATAGACAAAAATCTACAAAATAAAATCTTATGACGTGGAGGTGCTCTTGTGTTCACTGAGACAGTGCTGAGATAGGGAAGAAACAGTCAATACTGGGATGGAATATTGCTTTGCCTGTGTAGGATTTTTCCATCCAGAAATGTCGAGTGGTTTTACAAACACTTAATAAAATGATCCTCCCCGCTCACTTATGGTCAGTAGAATTTACTTCTGCAGCATGTGAAGAACCCAAAGAATAACACAGGATTCTTGCCAAGCAGTAGCAATGTTCCTCTGCTCCATTGCCCACCTCCTTTTAGGTTTTTTTTTAATTTCTAGGATATTCTTTACTATTTCTAAATCTATTTTACCTTCATGAGACCCTCAGAATTCAGTTGCCTTCTTAGGGATCAAATTCCCTCTCATGATTTACTGTGCATTACAATAGGAAAATCATGACAAAACCCCCTCAAATGACACCTTTAGAAATTGAATTCCTTATTTTTATTGCAGTAGGAAATGGGTGTTGACCCCACAGCAGTCACAGTCATCCTGTGCTCTCCTTATTGTAACTCACAAGGCACGGGCATAATACTCTGAACTACAGAAAAATGTGAATATTTTCCCTTAAACCAGCATACTCCAAGGTGAATTATGTGTACAAAAAGCTAAGTCATAAACTGTTTGACTTCTGTATTCTTTGAATATCCTGTACATTTGAGAAGTGTATTTCCATAATTTCTGGACAACTGGATTTGGGCAGATATTTGACTATCTGCTCATTGCAAAGCCTGAGTTTTTTCTGCAGATTGTAAAGATGTGGCAATGTTCAAAACCTTGTATTCCACCTGCCTTTCCCATTTAAATTGAGTTCAAAACAATTTCTTTAGAATTCCTAAGCACTCCACTACAGAGATGTGAAATATGGTGGGTTTTAAACTAAGCAGATCTAAATAAATAGTAATAAAGCAATATATTATAAGAATAAAAATATATGAAGTAATAATCTTCCTGTTAAATTTAAACTAAGGAAGTTCTTTAGTTTGGTGCAAGAAAAACTTTCAGCTTTGAAGTTTTTTTGCTACTTGCTAGTGGCTTAAAAATTTAGTTACCGTAGAGGTGGAAGAAAGGGTTTTGTTTCCCTGCACAGCAGGAACCTTTTAGATGTGGTGTAGTTTTGAAATGAGAGGGTAAAACCTCCTAAGAAACAGGATAGAGATGTCCACAAAACATCTGGAAACACCACCAAATAAAACAAAGTAAACCACAGAAACACTGAGTTATCAGATTGCAGTGTCTTCTTGTAATGTTCTCTGCAAGCACAAGTAGTTCTTGCAGGAGAAATAGGAGTCTCCTGACATCTAGGGTAGTGTACCAAGAAAAACACGAGGTTCTTACTATTGCTTAGACCTTTACAATATTCCTTCTGATGCTGTGGCTCATCTGAACGTGATCAGAAAAAGGAAACAAGCAAATGGGGTTTCACCTTGGAGTTCCAGCACTCCAGAAGCAATGGTGCTGCATCGTTTTCCATGAAGAGACAGAGCTGGTTTGTAAACTGTGGTGCTGCAGGAATTTTTACCCCTGGGCTTTCATACTTTGTACTCAGCACTTACTGAGGATTAAAGCCTGGTTTCTGTGGAAGTGTGTTGACACTGTGCAAAATGCTCCATACCTACGTTTTCCCCCCTGTATGTTTTGCTGAGTTCAGCCTGGGAGATCATCTTGATTACTTGGCAGCAGAGTAAACTACAGCAAAGCACAAGTGTTCAGGATGTTTGGGAAACCGATCCTATTTCTTCACATGCTTTTATTTGCCTTATTGTCCTTATTTGTTCATTGTATTTTAGTGTGTGCGTGCCTCAAGTGGTAGAAAAACAAGAGGGGTTTTGCCAGTGTTTGTAATCCATGTGAGTACCAGCTCCTTCTCTCTTTACCAAAACCCTTTTCTGCACCTTTCTTTTTGGAGTGAACGGATTAAAAAGCAGCAGGAGAGTGAGATAGCCATCCCTAAAATCTGTTCTCTGGCTCTCACTCCTGCCCCTGATCATGTCTATGTGTTGACATCCTCTGTTTTGTTTCCTCTCCAGCTCCAAGTGCTGCTCCACGTGCTTTCTGACTCCTTTATCTGCAAGGCTCCTGCCTTCTCCTGTCACACATTGAGTCCAGCTGCCTCAGAGCTGCTGCCCCACACAATCTTCTCTGCAGCACACGTGGGACCTCTTCAGCATCTTGGCTTTCATCTGCTGTGGAAGGTATTTACTCCTTGCTGTATGATTGTTTTAACTCATTACTGTATTAACTCACAATGCCAGACAACTGCTGGCAGCCCTAAAGAGGGCTGGTAACAAAAAGTACTGGATTCTGTACATTAGCAACAGGATATATATTCAGAGAAACTAATCCAAGCTGCATTTCCTTGCACTGAGTTAGTACAGAGATTGATTTACTTCGTTCCTATGCTCTGAGAATCTCAGCTCTGATTCCGCTGCGACCCCGACACCAAACCTGTGAGGCCAGAGAAACACAGCCCAAACTTCAGCACTCTCAGCATCCTGAGTGTGTCAGGCAGCTGCTGCACAACAAATGTGCTCATGCTCCCAAAGAGCAGAGACAGTTTGAACTGGGGCCATATTTCAGCTGTACGTTGTGGGCTGCTGGGCGCGGACCCAGCGAGCAGTGGGGAGTAGGAGTTTTCCATCTTTGTATTATGTCAGAGCTTGAGGGGAGGCAGCTGCTGTGGATGTTTTAAGATAGGAGGTTCTTATTCCCCACTCAGCCATTTAAGGTGAAATGAAATTTAAGGTGACATTTCAATGTGGGAAGGGGTTTGTTTGTCTGGATCTTGAACCTCTGGAGCCTGACAACTCTGGAATATCCTCAGCTCACACAAAGCTTGAAGGATGGGCAGTGTAATACGCAGAGAAGTGAATGATGTTGCAGCTTGCAGGACGTCCTCCCTTGCTGGGAGCCTGCAGCTGTCTCTGCAATAACTGCTGTGTCTTTGAACAGCTCTCCTGGCCACACAGCTACTCTGTGCAAAAGGACAGTTCAGCAGAAGAGAGTTTGTCAAGGGAAGATCGGATCCTGTCTCGTTCTGTGGGAATCCTTCAAGCACAGAACAGAGCGCAAAGAAGTTTAAATGAAGTTCAGCAACCTTTGCTTAAGAACAGGAAACAGGGAGTTGGACTGACCTGGCAGTCTCAGCAGCTCTTATAAATCTGTGTTTGGCAACTCACTTGTGTGAGGAGCATTTGAAGGGTCTTCACAATTTCTGGCATCATCTGGTTGCTGAAAGCATTTTTTGCTACAGTACAAACTATAATGGGAAAGATGCCTCTTTTTCCTTTAAACCGTGCCCTTGAGTGTTTCTACCACATTTTCTAGAACTCTCTTTGGCCCTGTTCTGAGTCTGAACAGCTCTGAATCCCTGCATTGCAACACAATGGTGGCATGGGACATCTTTGCACTATTCACACTTCAGCTTTCTGTGGGGTTCACTGACTTCCCTGGTATGTGGACTTGGAAATTAGGGAATTCTGATAGAAGTAGGCCAGGATTAGAAGATTACTGTTCCTGTGTTTACCAGCATATTATTTTCCTTGCTACGTTTTATTATATTAGATATGAACCTTTTTTTTCCATTTCCACAGTGAGAACAATCAATAGATTGGATGTGGGAACTCTTGGACTGGCAGGACTAAACTGCTGTAATGAGTTTCCTCAGCCTACATTCACTAAAACAATCTTGCAGAAGCTGATTAAACGAAACCTTCTCTTAGTGCAGTGTCATAACCTTACAGAAAACAGGGGGAAGGACTGAGGGCAGGAGGTACTTCTGAAAGCTGTGGAGTGGTACCTTGATATAGCAAGAAGAAGCTACAGAACTAAAAACTTGTAAATAAAATGTCAAGGCTGCAGCTGGTAAGTGAAATACAGCTGGAAGTTCACAGGATCATTAAGGTTGGAAAAAACCTTTAAGATCGTTAACACAGCACTGTCATGTCCACCACCAAACCGTGTTTCCAAGCACCACATCTACATGTTGTTTGAACATTTCCAGGTGTTCCACTCCACCAGTGCCCTGGGCAGCCTGTGGCAATGCCTTCAGTGAAGGAATTTGCACTAATATCCAATCTTCCTCCAGCCCAGCCTGAGGCCGTTCCCTCTCCTCCTGTCCCTGTTCCCTGGCAGCAGAGCCCGACCCCCCCCAGCTGCCCCCTCCTGTCAGGGAGTTGTGCAGAGCCACAAGGTCCCCCCTGAGCCTCCTTTGATCCAGGCTGAGCCCCTTTCCCAGCTCCCTCAGCCTCTCCTGGTGCTCCAGACCCTTCCCCAGCTCCACTCCCTTCCCTGGACATGCTCCAGTCAGATCATGCTTTTTCCAGTTTAATAAGGAAAAAGTGCTGCAGAAAAATGCACACGTGTTCCTGACAGGACAAGATGTTGGGAGCCTGTGGTTGGCAGGGACACCTCCCACTGTCCCAGGGTGCTCCAAGCCCCAGTGTCCAACCTGGCCTTGGGCACTGCCAGGGATCCAGGGGCAGCTACAGCTGCTCTGGGCACCCTGTGCCAGGGCCTGCCCACCCTCCCAGGGAACAATTCCTTCCCAATATCCCATCCATCCCTGCCCTCTGGCAGTGGGAAGCCATTCCCCCTTGTCCTGGCACTCCAGGCTGTCCAAAGTCTCTCTTGGAGCCCCATTAGGAACTGGAAGGGGCTCTCAGGTCTCCCTGAAGCCTTCCCTTCTCCAGGCTGAGCATTCCCAGCTCTCCCAGCCTTTCTTTGTAGGAGATGATGTTGATCCCACTACAAAATGGAGCCTGTTATTCAAACCAGTGCAGATAAAAAGTCATGGCCTGCATGGAAGAGAGCTATCTTTGTGCAAGCTTTGATGTTAAAAAATAGTAACTTGAACTCACAGATGTACTGATTACCCTGCTAAAAGAAGACGTGGAATCTCTTCTCAGAATTACAGCATTTTAATTAGAAGAATGTGAGCAAAGCCTTAATCTTGTTAGTAGGGATAGATACGGATGAGGCAGAAACAAAATCCACAGCAACATAGTCCAAACACAAAAAGCAGTGTCTTGGAGGTTGGTAACAGCACCAGAACTGCTCCCTGTCACTGCTTTTCCTGCAAGACTAAGCTTGACAGTGACTAAGTTGGAAGAAATAGCTCTTCTGCCTTGTAGCACTGAGCTACATCACACATAGCTGTTTGAAAAAAGATAGCAGAAATATGGGAAAGGTACTTCAGACTTACAAACCAAATCCACAGATACTTGATTATTCTCTTTAAAGTTCTTTTTAGCCCTTCTAAATTCTTGTGACACTCAAGGATCAATAAGAGTCTCATCTGTAGCTGATTCTGACAGATGTTAATCTTTGCCTTGGCTTTGCACTCTGCTTGAAATAGTACTTGTTCCTTCATGTCAGGCCTCTGGCAATGCTTACAGAGTCAGGATTACAGTCTCCAGTGAATCCCATTTTTACTGTCATTAACTTTCTAAACTGTTCCCCATAGCTGGCAACCTTTCCATGCTTGGAGATCTACTTAGTGGGAAGCTGGGAGAGTGATGGGTTTTGCCTGTCTGGAATCATTGTGCCTTTAATTGAGATTTGTTTAATTTTGTCATTAAGTCCATTTACATTGTAGGCATTTCATGACCATGATTACACACTGTGCCTGTACCCTGGCTGTGCTTTGTGCCATTTACCTATTAAAGAAAGGGGAAAATGCTCTGTGTTTACTTAAGATTTTTACAAGTAGCCATTTTTTTCTTCCATTAACTTAGTTAATAAATTAATCTAATTTTTGGATTGGAAAAAACAGCTCATCTGCAGATGCTGTGCTGTGTTCTGAGGAAGTGATTAGATTTATTTGGCAAAATACAGGTGAGGATTCAGTACCTGCTTGTCTGGAAGGAATTGTCAGAACCCAGAAACAGGGGGATTATGGTTGATTCCAAATTAGGGACAAATCTTGATCAGAAAGCAACAGGAATGGAAACATTTCTCCTGCAAATGCCAAGGACTTTGTGGCAAACAGAAACTGCTGGGTGTAGCATTGCTCTGTGTGTCCCTCAGTCACAGAGGTGTGGGAGAGCTTGGAGCAGCCTGGTCCAGTGAAAAGTGTCCCTGCCCATGGCAGGGGATGGAATGAGAGGAGCTTTAAGGTCCCTTCCAGCTCAGGCCAGTCTGGGATTCTGTAATTCCATGATTCTCTGACAGATCAGGGGTGCAGGTGACTTTCCTTCTCTCAGAATGTGAGTCAGGGGTGACCAAAGCTGTGTGAGTTCCAACACGAGCTCAATAGTGATCACTTCAGCAGCTGGGGAAGCCAAAGACTTGCTTCTTAATGAGGAAAAAGAAAGTTGATTAATCAGCTGAGTCATCCTGCTCTGCCTCAGTGCTGGTATGAGTGGCATTCCCTATGGATCAGCCTATTCCAAGGGAAAAGCCAAACCATAATCAAGGCTAATTGACTGAGCTCAATCAAATGTTTCAAAATACCTCCCATGAGTTAGACATCAAACAAAAAGCAGGGATATTCCCAGTCAGGCAGTTAATTGCTTCCTGAAAACTTGTTCTTTGCAATAATTTGAAGATTTTCACCAGTGCTCCCTTTTATTTCCATTTCCTAGGCTTACAGCAGGTCACAGTGTAATGTACAGATTAACAGACTGGAACAAGACATTTGCCCTCTCACATTTTTCCTTCTGAATGATGCTGCAGTGCTGCCTTGTCTCTGGGACAGAAAATTTGCAGCCTCCAGGAGTTAAAATAACTTTTTAGAAGCTTTTAGAAAGATAAATAATATAAACCTCTTGCAGATATTAGTACAAGCAGCAAAAATTGCAGTATTTTAGGGTAAAGCCACTAGGCTTTTTAGTCATTATGTTTAGAGAATTAATCCCTAAAGGGTAATTTCTGTGGGTTTTGTTTCTTACATCCCGCAGAAATTGATTCAAAGAGGAGCTGAAATGTCAGACTTCTTGCAAGACTTTTGTCTAGTGGAAAATAACGGTGGTGTTTAAACATTTGTCTGGTTCCTGATGTGCCCCAGGTTGTGTGCAGCGATGAAAAATTTATCAGCAGCACATCTGTAAGTGAATCATCTTTTTCCCTGCACGCACATGGTTGCACAATTTTATTGACTGCTTGCTTTGATGAATATTTGATATTTGTCATGTGAAGCTATCCCATCCCATTTGTAGTATCGGAAATTCCAAGCACAATTAACAGCTGAATGCGATGTCACAGTTAACGAAGCCCCAGCCCTCCTGTGACCCAGGGCAATGGCACACAGGGTGAGCCAGTCTCCTGCAGTCACCAGGGATGGCAAGACTGAAGTTACAACACGAACATCTCACTGCAAGTCCTGCACCTGGACTGAGCATTTTCTCATCTGGCTGAATGTGCAGAGCAGGTGGGGGGACCTCAGGTGAGGCTCAGTATTAGAAAGAATCAATATGGACTCCTGGGATGGTTTGGTTGGAAGGGACCTTAAAGCTCATCCAGCTCCAACCCTGACACCTTCCACTATCCCAGTGTGCTCCAAGTCCCATCCAACCTGGCCTTGGACACTTCCAGGGATGGGGCAGCCACAGCTGCTCTGAGAAATCCATTCCAGCCCCTCCCCACCCTCAAGGGGAAGAATTCCTTCCCAATATCCCACTTAAACCTTTCAACCTTTCTGTCCAACCCTGCAAAGGGAAGGGTTTGGGTTTCCTAAGGAATTTGGGAACACTTAGTCCAAAGCTTCTAAACTGCTCCTACAACTTGTGATCCACTGGGACCCACCAGCTCTGAGATATGGGTTTGGTCTTTAGTCACAACAGGGGGTGCAAAATGATTTAATGGGTGTGGTGGTGTTCGATCAAAGGTTGGACTTGATGATCTTGGAGGTCTTTTCCGACCTTAATGATTCTATAATAAATTCCATGATCCTTTTCCCACATAATTGTGACTCTGGTTTGTATTTCACTTCAGAGTCCATCACTCTTCTGCAGCAGGACATGAACTCAGGTGCCGTGGCTGGGCTTCACACCTTCTGTAGCTCCACAGAAAACATTCAGAAAACTCCCATTCCAAATCTGAATTTGCATGGGGGTTGTGCCAGTATTAATTAGTACAAATAATCTGATATACTTGAAATTAGCTGTCATTATAACACTTCACCCCATATGTAAGCACGTATTTGCCTTGTCTGGATATTTGATGTGCACCTTGTATTTATTACAGTGTTATTTGTTAATGCTTTTGTGTGGTGAATCAGTTGTCAGGAAGAATCATTGTGGTTACAAAAAAGCAGTTTTATTGTGAACTGGAAGGAAGAGAATATGGGTGAGGACGGAGTGGGAGGAGATAGAAGATGACATTTGTAGCCAGATGCGATTTGTAGAATGAAAATATTAAATGCTGTTGAAAAGTGGGGCTCCACAGATTATTGACATAATTGTGGCAATAGGAACAGATTTTTCCTTGGTATTTGCCTATTTTTGCTACAATTTTCATCAGATGATGAATACATGAAAATTTTACATTGTCTAACACAAAAAAAATTGGCTTTTTATTCTATTTTGTAAAATAACATATGTCTAGCAGATTTCTAATGGAACCATCTTTTGAAAGAGGCCTATTGTGATTGAATTTTGCATCTTTCAACTTTTCTCTGGGGTTTCTTTGCATTAGTGTTAGGTTCAAAGCAATAATCAGGGTCTAAGCCTTACAAGATCATTTTTTGCCTGCTTAAAATGAAAACCAGAGGGGAGTTTTGATGATTAGGTGTGTACTTCATTTCTGTGCACAGTGCCAGAGTTTAAATACATGTCACTTGAAAATGAGCTTTTGCAAATTCAAAGGGAGAGAGATGAACTTTAAATCTGAACTTTAAACCTCGCATCAGTTTTCCTGTGGCATTGGAAATGTGCTGTTTTCACCGACAGTATTTCCTTTTGCTTTCAAGTGATGGCACAAGCAAGTGCTGAAGACTGAATTCAAATGACTTCAACTCTTTTAAAAATTTGAAATATTGAACAAAGGGGAGAAATTCTGCAGGTCATGAAATAGTTTTCTAATTTCTTTGCTTTCAAAGAGGAGGGAAGAAGTGGGAAGGAAAGGGCCACAGGCCTTTCTCTCTCAGAACACAGAGAGAAAAGAAATGGTCTCTAGAACAGCCCTTCCCAGCACCAGGAACGTGCATCCAGGGAGAGCTCACAGATCAAACTCCCTCTGATGCTTTGGATTCTGGATGCTTTGCCAAAACCAGAAACTCACACTTTTGGCATAGATAAAGTGTCCTGGAATGTGAGGCTGAGCAGTGACCCTTTGCACTCTCCTCTTTACAGCTTGTGCCTGAGAAAGCAATGAGAGGAAGGTTTGGCAGGAGGGACTGGGGCAGGGAGTGTTTGGATCCAGGCAGAACAGAAACATGGAAGTTGAATATTCAGAGCACTGATAACACCAATCATGGAATTCCAGGATGGTTTGGGTGGGAAGGGACCTTAAAGCTCATTCCTTTCCACCCCTGCCATGGGCAGGGACACCTTCCACTGGACCAGGCTGCTCCCCAGTAATGAGGGGAGGGATGGAAAAGATTTTTGACTTGGAAAATAAACCCACACCTCGCTTCAGTGACTTATTCTGTGCTTATTGTTTCTCTTGACACACTTCATGTGCTTTCTCCTCCCAGGTAAGAAGTGCAGTTACTGTGATCAGTTTTGCTGAGGGAAATGGACAAAATTGCTGACACTGGGCAGAAACAAGAATAATCAACTCATTCCCCTTTAGAGAGAACCCCTTTAATGTCCTCTCAATACTGACCAGGTGAAGGGCTCATTCTCTGACAGGGGCAAATAGAAGATTCTAAGAGCAAGATAAGCATATCATGGTGTAAATAATTCACATAAACAGTTTGTGTGGCTGTGGGAATGCACCCAGCTCCAACACCTTGCTGGTCTGGTGCTGGGACATAAAGTATCCCAAAAGGATCATGGAATAATGGGCAGGAAATGATGCACTTGGAAAATGCAGGCTGTGTCATCCACCACAGGGCAAAGCTCTTTGTGAACAGGCACAGGTCTTTTCTCATACCTGACTCATCCAGCACATAAAGTCGTCAAAGAAAAAGAATAAAAGCTGTGTTTCAAAATAGAAAAACACATATTCTGTGAGCCAGAGCTCTTAAATGTATCATAATCAAAGTATTACGTAGCAATGAGGTGCCTGGCAAATCCCCATCACAAAAATTCCTGAAGAACTGTTGGGTTTTTTTTGTTGGTGTTTTTTTTTTTTTTTTTTTTTTTTTTTTTTTTTTAAGAGCCTGGATCACATATGGTTGTGTCAGGAACAAAATAAAACAGTCAAAGCAAAGCAGTGAACCAGACCACTAAAAAATCTGTGTCACCTTTCTACCTATACAACAGGGGAAAATACGAAGTGATTAAGAACAGGAAAAAAATCAAAATAGTAATTTTTCACCTGGCAAAGCCATACTTGGCAAATAGAAAGTTATCAAACACATAATCTGTTTCCCAGCTGTATTTACACTGGGCTAATTTACTCATTGTAGGTCAGAACTGTCAGAATCAGTATCATCTTTATAAATTTCCTGGGCACTTAACAAGTAAATGAGCCAAGGCAATTTTTGCTGCACCCTCTTTAAGGCAGCAACATTTCTCACAAATACAGCAGCTCAGAATAAATGACCAGCCCTGAGTTAAGAACCAGGTTCATTTTATCCATTAGTCATGAATTTAATTCATTTCTTTGATTTTATTCTTGGAAGGAGCTTCATATTTGCATGACGTGAATGGTCATTATGGTTTAGTGGGCATCGTGGTGTTCGGTCAGAGGTTGGACTTGATGACCTTGGAGGTCTTTTCCAACCTTAATGATTCCATGATTCTATGATTGTGTCAATAATATGTAAACCAAGGCCCAAACAAAGTCAAAGATCTTGTTTTACCTTCTGGTTGATTTTTGCCTGTCTTTGTGCTTGACTCTTTTCCCACTGAAATCAGTGGGGATTTTGATTCCTAACAAGTCAATGGGAGCAGAATCTGATCTTTTATTAGCACATTGTTACAGACCCTGTGGGGACAGGAAATTGGATTTTGGAGCCAGGAAGATAAATGAGGGACAGACTTTTTTGGAACCAGTTTATGGTCTGGGTTGATGTTCAGTTTTAAAAAACCCCTGAATAAAAGAAGTCTTGAACTACCTCAAGTGGTCTGGTCACTGCAGGTTTGATTTCTGTCACGCTGAGGGGGGGTTGTGTTAGGGTTTGGTTGGAAAGTCCAGGCCAGGCAATTCCTCAGCACTGCTGCATTGCCACCATCTCTCAGTTTCTATGAAATTTGGAACTCGTGTCCATGAGACAGGACAAGGAGGAATGGCTTTAACTGAGAGGGGGCAGAGTTAGATGGGTATTGGGGAGAAATTCCTCTCTCTGAGGGTGGGGAGGCCGTGGCACAGGGTGCCCAGAGCAGCTGTGGCTGCCCCTGGATCCCTGGCAGTGTCCAAGGCCATGTTGGACGGGGCTTGGAGCACCCTGGGACAGTGGAAGGTGTCCCTGCCCATGCAGGGGGTGAAACGGGATGAGTTCCCTTCTCACCCAAACAATCCCATGATTTTCTGTGATAAAACCGATCCCAGCAACAGACGATGTGTGACTGATACATCTTGATTTGGGTCATCTGATGGTGTCAACTACTGTGCCATAAAATCTCAAGGCATTGTTGGAAATGCAGGAGCCTCGGGGAAAAAAGAAGAAAGGTGATAAACAGCTGCCTCCAAGAAAAGGAAAAGTCAGAGGTGTTTCATTCACTGAACAGTGGCCTGGGGTGACTCAAAGGATGGACAGAAATGTGGCAGAAAAGCCATCAAACTACATTTCAAACTACATCCTGCAGTCATTTGAATTTAGATAATGTGCCAGAGACTTTGTGTGTGTCTGTGTGGGTCTGTGTGTGTGTGTGTGTATTTAGGGCCTGATTTCTCTGTGCACTGGGCAACCTTCAGCTGTGTGCAGGCTCAAAATACTGAGCAGCACTTTGCTCATTTTCTCCTGCTGTCCAGTCCTGGTGTGATCTAAACGTCTCTCCCAGGAGCTGTTCTGACTCTGGGTTGCTGCAGCCAGCTCTGGATGTCCTTGGTGACTCCCCAGCTCTCTGCCAATGCACTCAGGTTCTTGGCATCCAGGTTTCACTGCTGGCACTGCCATTCTCTGCTGCATTTCTCAGGGTGATGCAGTTCTCAAAGTGAAAGGTTATTGTCAGTGTCATTAATGAGGCATTTCCCTGCTACTTTTTGCTTAAAATTTATTTGTGTATAACACTTTTAGTGGAGGCTGTTAGAAAGGACCTGAGTTCAATAAAGGCTTTCAAATAAGATGTCAGCTCCATATGAAGACCACATTGAGATGAGATAAAATGGTATTTCCCCATTTCAGTGAATTTCACAAGATGCCCCAGGTTTCATGGCCTTTCTCCACTATCTCGTGATCTGTTCAGACACAGATTTGCCTGAAGAGCTGCAAATCTCATCACTGATGTCTTTCTGTAGTGGTAACCTCCATGAACACTGGCCTACACCTAATCCTTGAGCAAAAATCAAAATGAGGCTATTTTACCTTCTGATTTTGCCAGAATTGCCATTCTTTCACCAATGAACTGGCAACCCACAGTAAATATTACAGAGTCATCTTTTTGGGGATGGGATAGGTCGAGTATTTGACAGCTGAAGCACCAAGGAGAAGGAACTAGAGCAGAAGTGCACCCAGGTCAGAAATTCTGCCTCCTGCAGCAGCTGGAGAGTGGGGTACACACAGAGCAGCCACGTGGGGATCGTCTCCTGGGGCTGCTCTCCCACTCAGGGGTCATTCTGGAGTCACAGATTTATGGAACCACAGGCAGCATCTTTGCTTTCAGTGTGCCTGATTGCTCCTTGAGCCCTGTGACCTGCAGTATCCTGTGGGAAGGAATTCCACAGCTCCATTATGCCCGGAGAGAGGAACCACCTTGTTTTGTTTGCCTCGATATTGCCACCTGCCAGTTTTATTTCCTGCTCCTTGATTTTTGACAACAGCCATTTCCTTTCAACATCTTAAGGACAACTGTGACTATAAATATCTCCCTCACACCTCTCCTCAGCCATCTCTTTACCAGACTTAGAAATCATAATCTCTGTAGTTTCTCTAAATACAGAAAATGTTTCAGGCTTTCATCATCCTGCACCTTTTCTCATTTTACTTTATCCTTTTATCCTTGTAACTGGTGTCCAGAACTATGAGCAGTACCCAGGATTTGGGGATGGGATGAAACCCATATTGAGGGTCTGAGATTTTCGTTCCCCCAAATTCCATGGCTTTAGTGTTAGTGGCACTGGGCAGACAAGAGTGCACATAACTCACAGGGATTGATCCTGTGATCTCTTGGCAACAGCAAAAATGGTCTTGCTTTGCTTGACCACATAATTTTTGGTATAAATTCACATCCACATGCACACAAATATTTAATGAATTCTGTGGGGCTGCACAAAGGGCATTGTGGGGAGAGAAAAAGCCACAACACATCCCACAGGACATCTGTCCCTGAGCTTTGGTTGGAGAAATGTTCTTAAATGCTTTGGCCTCTGTGACCCTGCTCAGGTCAGACCCAGCACAGGGAGAATTTCCTTCTGGCCAGGGCAGGAATGCAGCTGTAGGAGCGCTGGTACACGTGCCTTTTGCTTCCATACAATCATGGAATCATGAAGGTTGGAAAAGACCTCTGAGATGATGGAATGCACACGTTAACACAGCACCACCGTGTTCACCACTGAGCCACATCCCCAAGGGCCACACCTGTGCATTTTTGAACACTTTGGGATGGTGACTGCAGCACTGCCCTCAGCAGCCTGTCCCAATGTCTGGCAACCTCTTCAGGAAAGAAATTTTCCACAGTATCCACCCTGAGCCTCCCCTGGCCCAGCCTGAGGCCGTTCCCTCTCCTCCTGTCCCTGTTCCCTGGCAGCAGAGCCCGACCCCCCCGGCTGCCCCCTCCTGTCAGGGAGTTGTGCAGAGCCACAAGGTCCCCCCTGAGCCTCCTTTTCTCCAGGCTGAGCCCCTTTCCCAGCTCCCTCAGAAATTCCCCATCCCTGGACACTCTCCAACCCTATAACCCATCCCTGAGCCTTCTTTTCTCCAGGCTGAGCCCCTTTCCCAGCTCCCTCAGCCTCTCCTGGTGCTCCAGCCCCTTCCCAGCTCCGTTCCCTGAGACAAGTTTCTTTCTTTCCGCGAGATAAATTTGGTGGGAAGAGGTGTTGCCGCCCTTTCTCTGGGAGTAGAATGAGATTTAATAAATACTTCTGTTTAACAAATCCTTTGCCCACGCAGCCGCGGCTCCCCGGGCAGCTGCCGGCAGAGGTCACCGTTGCTGTAGCTGGGCTGGAAGGGGTTGAGTTTCCCCGGCTTTTATTGGCCTCCCATTTGGGATTGACAAATATTTCTAACCCCACCAATCCAGCCCTGACTGTTGCTGTTAGAGCATTGAATCCTTTGGAAAGAAACCATGGATTTTAGTAACACTTCATCTTTTTTTTTTGTTCGTAAAATGTAGGGAAAAAAAATCACAGATTTCTGTTAGCTTCTTAAAATTACCAATATTTTTTTTCCACGGGCCTTTAATTTAATTCAATAATGCTAATTATTAAGTATTCAAGATTCTGTTAGTCCTAAAAGCATTTTGTAAGGAAACAGAAAACCAATTAATAGAATCTGTGCTTAAAGGAACATTTATATGGCCAAAGCCATGGAGCAGTAGGGGAATTAATGGGATTTATTCTATTGATTGAAACAATCTAGTTTTTAACGTGTTCTATTTGACCCTTGTTCTAGATGTCCTATTAAATACAGATATTTTACACTTGAAAATGCTAATCTGAATACATATTTTAGGTATTTTTCTAACCTGATTTTTAAAATTAATATCTTATGGTTATTTTATAGACTCCCCAGTTATCCTATGACATAATTGTTTATTTAGCATATGGGTTAAAACGATGCTTGTGCTCACTGTACCTCCCCACTGAACTTAAATGAAGACATCTAAAAAGATAGTTTCAGCTTTTGATGGAGAAAAGGGGCACTGCTGAGCCACGAGGATGAGAAAATCCAGCCACGGTTACTTTCTTTACCACCTTGTTGGGAGGGACAGATCCCTCCGGGGTGAGTGGCTGGGATTGATCAAGCTGTGAAATCACTGGTACTGCACAGATGTGCCGGGGGGCTCCTCTCCAGACCTTGCTGAGATTTGTTTAAAAATTATTCATATCCATGATTATTAACAAATTTAAAGGCCGAGCCTTTCTTATCATACTTGAGAACTCTGCAATATATTTGATTCTTCGTTCCATCCCTGTAACCTCTTGGGGAAGCGCAGGAAATATTGTAACCCTCTGAATTTCAGACAAAACTGCCTGAAATGGCAGTTGGCAGGGGGATTTTTAAAGCCTGTTTTCCACAATATCTGAACCGGCTCAGAAGTGCCAAGAGCAGGAATGTACAGACAAGTCAGCTCCCTCTCTGTCTTATTGCAGATAATTGTCACATTTTAGTTTGGCTTAGCAAAAAAAGTGCCCCAAAAACTTTATCGTGATACTGTAATGCATGAAAACATCCATTAATTATCCGTCTAACAGTTACAATGCAACTTCCAAGTTGTGACAACTTGGAAAACCAGCCTGACAAGCACGCTCACTTTTGGTGTTTTTCTAAAACTTCTTGAGCATTATAAGGAGAATTTAAAGTGAAGAAAGAACCGAAGCACAAACACTTTTTGTTCTCAGCACACAAATTCCTTCTGCCTCCCTGCCTGGGGTTTTTATCTGTGAGCCGTGTCTCAGCTAAAACAGTGTTATCACCAGCTATAAATCAATAAACATTGTCAGCTCCATCCTGTCACTACACACAGGCAGCGGGGAGGTCGTGAGCTTTTCCAAGTGGACATCCCAGAGGATACACGGTCTCTAGTGAAGTACTGCTCTGTCTGCAGCTAAAAGGATTCTGCCTTGGGTCAGTCACGCTTTGATTTAGCAGAATTCCTATTTGTTTATATTAGTAAAGAAAGAAAGGGGGTTTTATCTAGAGCAGAATTATCACAGGGAGGGAAAAAAAAGGAAATAAGAAAGCCTCAATATTCAGAACAAAGCCAGTAAAGAATTTTCATATAGGTGTAACTGCTGCAGAATGCAAATAAAACTAAGTTCCCATATACCTGGATAAAAAGAGTAAGAACACTTGCATTTCCCTAAGATTAAGCTGCTCTCGCTAAAGATGTTTTTGAAGCTTTAAGCTTATCCACAGCTGCCCCACGAACACCTTCCAGATGTGCGTGCAGCCAAACCTGCCTTAGCAGTTGCGATTTTCGGTTTCACCAGACCACGCTGTGCTTGCAGACGCTGCTTGGAAGCAGCGAGCGCTCCGTGTTTCACCGGCATCCCATCCGTGCCCGCCCCGGAGAGCAGAACCAGCGCGCAGCTCCCGCACCTGGGCCGTGCGGGGGTCCCCGGGCGCTGCCGCAGCCGCGGTCCGGCCGGGCCGGTCACTCACCTCAGAGCCGGAGCGCCGCTGGCCGGGGGCTCTGCGCTGCCCGAGGGGTGTCCGGGCTGCTCTGCGCTCTGTGGCACCCCTGTCCTCGGCCCCTGTGCCCAGCCCGAAGAGCCATTCACATCCCGCTGCCGCCGCAGCCTCATTCAGCGCTCAGGGCTCCGCTCTGACTCACAGCGAGCCGGCTCCCTCTGGGTCCTAGCGCTGTGGACGTGTGGGAGCTGCACGGACTCGCAGGAATTCAGCGCTTGGCTCGCTGCCGAGCCCAGGCAGGGATGCACAGATGTGCAGTGAAAGTTTCAAAGCGTGGCTGGGCGTCTGAGTGCGCTCGCAGAACGCCCAGAGAACCCTCCGGCTTCCCGGTGCCGCTGGCAGCGACTGAAACCCTCTGCAAGGGATGTTTTGTCCTCAGCCTTTCCGCTCTGCATCCTAATCCTTGCCCTCAATTTAAAGATGAGGGCTCCCAGAACGAAACTCCCGGCTCCCTGATGAATGGGTCCTTTGGAAAATCATCTCCAGAGCCCTTTGCTCATCTGGGGAGCCTGTAAACAAACCTGTAGGGACACCAATGGTTAACTGGGGAAGGAGTGGACCGGGTTCCCTGCAAAAAACTGTGCAGTCCCCATTATCAGCTGGCTTTAACTGGGGTCAGCCAAGCACTGGTTGAGAGTAGCAAAGAAATATTTGACCCTGACTTGAGGCAGAGGAAAAGATTATATAAGAATCCTTCCAACTGAAATATCCTGCCTTTAACACGCTTACCTTAAGCAACAAAGAGCTATGGAAATGTTTTCCAGTGTGTTCGAGGAGAAGGATTAAGTAGTTTACAGGGGAACAACAGTGGGATTTAGGCACTGATAAATAATAGGAAAGGAATATAAAAATTTAAAACTTCGTAATATATATATAAAAAAGGCAATTTGGCTAAAAACTCTACTCTCAAAGAAGTTGACAGCTCTGTTGAGGATTATGAAGCAGCCCCTTAGAATTTCCTAGTTCTCATTCTGGCACAGTGGAACCTTTGTTATGATACAGATCCAGGGGAAAAAAAATTAAAAGCAGATCACTGCGTTTTATCTAAGTGGAAGTAATCAAACACTTTTTGATTCCATCCAGGAGAGGGCAGCCAGCTGGAGAGACTGGTCCTTAAATCCTTTGGGAAGGGGAAAGATGTGTGGAAGGCGAAGAGCAGGGAGGCAGAGAAGCTTTGAGATAATCAAGTTATTTGCCACAGGAATATGCTGCTTTCTGCACCTGGAGCACCCATATCCTCATATTATCCTGATGTTTTATTAGCACCAGTAGAAAAACCCTGAATTCCTTCCCCACAGTGCTGAAGTGGCTTCAGTGCTAGATTGATTCTTGGAGGTGATGTGTGTTTGAAATTGCCCGGAATATCCTTTAGGAAATTGCAGCACAAAATGCTGGATGTGAGTGCTGAAATTGCCTTCCCCATTTGCCAGGATTATGCAGATTGCTTTGTTTTTCTCCAAGAAAAATGCTTCTGCACATGATGGCAGTCCCAGGCCTGAGTGTGTCTTCATTCACACAGAGAGAGCTACTTGTAAACCTTGACCTCGGGATGTGGCCGCAGCCTCAGGGTCCATGGCAGAGCTGCCCGGCTGTGCTTGTGCTGAGCATTTGTCTCGCTTCATTAGGATATCCTCAGATTAGGACTTTGTGCTGGAAAATTGGAAGGAGCCTTAAAGCCCATTGTGACTGCAGCTAACAGCATCAAATGAGAGCTATAAAATGATCAGATTTTTCTTTTCTTTACTTAAAAGTTAGTGCACGCTTGTGCTGAGGATCTCTAAGTTGATTTCTTGGCAAGAGCTGCCTGATTTTTCTTAAAACTGTGTCATGAAAGCTCTTTTGGACACAGTAATCAACAAAACATTGTGTTTGTACTTAATCTGTATCACCAGCACTAATTCCTGTCTTGAAGAAATCCTCCTCCTGTCCCACATTCTCGTTCCTCCTGAGCTCACCCCAGCAGGCTGATGTTAGCAAGCAGCACAGCTGGGATCCCTGGGAAGAAGCAGGAGTTTGTCTGCTTTTTCTGACGTTCCCATGTCACCCAAACAAACACCAATTCAGCTTTTGGAGAAGGTGTGGCAGCGGTGCCCAGAGGAATGTCTGATCCCGGGGACTGCAGTGCTCGGAGGTGGATCCTTCTCCTTCAGCACTGGTTGGAGGCACAGATTTAAAGAGAAAAGCCTTGCTCAGCCCCTCCACGAGCTGAGGGCTCTCTTGCTTTGGCAGGTCACTGGTGCAAGGTGAGGGATTGGAGTAAGGAAAAGGCTGAGTAAGGAAAAGCTGTGCTCTGGAGTCAGAGGCAGCTGGATAAAGAGTCTTGTGAGCACAGAATGAATGAATCCTGATTCTCTGCTGGGTTGCACCCAGTTATTTCTCTGCTTCTATTACAATTTAAAGCCTCCCATGATCTCCTGGATGAGCTTCTTCTGTGAGAAGCTGTGGCTGCCCCAGCCCTGGCAGTGTCCAAGGCCAGGCTGGACGGGGCTTGGAGCACCCTGGGATAGTGGAAGGTGTCCCTGTCACGGGGTTGGAACTGGCTGAGCTTTAAAGTCCCTTCCAACCCAAAACATTACACAATTCTACAGATTCCTCCTGGAATCAGTCTCTTTTGTGCTTCTGAAAGTCTCAGAGAAGGCATTTGGGAAGAAGTGTCTGGGCTCTTTTTGTTTAGGAGAAACAGCCTTCGAAGAAAAATGTTGCTTTTGATGAATCCTCATTTATTTCTGAAATCTTTGTGGGTTTGGAAGCAACATGGGCGAGTACAGCTGCTGTTCATAAAATCTTGGCACTTTAGAGAGGTGTCAGGTCACTGAGAAAGGGACCCACAGAGCATCAAACAGTTTTCAGAGATCCTGTAAAAGTATAAAGGGATGGGATGAGCTTAACAAGTTTTATTTTCTTCAGAGATGCTTATTTACATGTGTGTGTGCATTACATTCGAGACTTCCTTGTAATGCTAAGTCTTTACATGAAAAAAGATGTATCACAAGTAGCCCTCTTCCCCTGCCTGTCCTGGGGGTGCTTTGATGTGAGTGTGAGGAAGAGTTTTAAGCATCTCAAATTAAACAGAGTGGAAGACGGTGTCTGTTTTACCTAAAAGAATATTTTTCTTTTACACTTTTAAATTTGCAGGAAGCAGAACGTCGTTAACTTGTGTAAACTTGTCTGAGAGCTGTTCCCAGGGCTGAAGGGAATGGGAAGAGATCGCAGAATCCCAGACTGGGTTCGGTGGGAAGGGACCTTAAAGCTCATCCAGTGCCACCCCTGCCATGGCAGGGACACCTTCCACTGTCCCAGGCTGCTCCAAGCCCCATCCAGCCTGGCCTTGGGCACTGCCAGGGATCCAGGGGCAGCCACAGCTGCTCTGGGCACCCTGTGCCAGGGCCTCCCCACCCTCCCAGGGAACAATTCCTTCCCAATAGCCCATCTATCCCTGCCCTCTGGCAGTGGGAAGCCATTCCCTGTGTCCTGTCCCTCCATTCCTTGTCCCCAGTCCCTCTCCAGCTCTTCTGGAGCCCCTTTAGGCCCTGGAAGGGGCTCTGAGCTCTCCCTGGAGCCTCCTCTTCTCCAGGTGAGCACCCCCAGCTCTCCCAGCCTGGCTCCATAGAAGATATGAAACTTCCACGACTCAGCTGGAGGAAGCTCACCCATGTCTGGCTAAGTAGAAGTTAATCAAGAGGTTGGAAGGAATGATCACAATGCAAATTCTCTTCCTGTGTTCATTACAGCAAATGAAAAAGTTGATAGAGGAGCTGAGGGCCTGTTTTGCCTTTGTCGGTTTGTGCAGCACCCCTGTGGGGTTGTGGGGGGGGAGACGCTTCCAGAAAAAGCAGAAGCTCACTTATGGGTCATGAATAAATGGGTCAGACAAACAAGTTCATTACTGATTTACTGTAGGACTCAGTCTCCTGTAAATATTTTCTTAACTGTCTCTGCCTCATGGCTTCACAGCTGAGTCGATACCACATAGGGAACGCGGCTTGGGCGCGTCGGAAAATCGATGGGAGCACGATGCAATCCCAGTAGCCTGCAATCCAAACCGAGCTGGGAGGCAGCCACTCATCTGTGCTGGATTGCTGAAGTGATTTGCACTAATCCTTTCTTTCTCTTTCGCTTGGTTCTGTAGCACACAGGAGAAAGAAACCTTTTGACTCTAAATGAAAACATCTCAAAAGCCTGAGCTGACTAAAAGCAAAATGTCTGGTGATGGTTCAAGTGCTGTTACAGACAGGATGTAATTGTAGTGGCAGTGACATACAGACAGAGCTCTGAGAAAAACTTCACATTCTGCTTCAGACTCAGCACAGATTTGGCCTGACAGTTGTTTGAAGAGATAACAACAACTACACTTTTTTTTTTTCTGGAATGCACAGGCTTGCATGCAATACATTCGTTATTTAATATATATTTTTATTAATGGGTTTAAACTGAAAGAGAGTAGGTTTAGATTAGATGTTAGGGTGAAATTCTTCTCTTTGAGGGTGGGGAGACCCTGGCACAGGGTGCCCAGAGAAGCTGTGGCTACCTCTGGATCCCTGGAAGTGTCCAAGGCCAGGTTGGACGGGGCTTGGAGCAGCCTGGGATAGTGGAAGGTGTCCCTGCCCATGGCAAGGGTAGAATGGGATGGGATTTAAGGCTCTTTCCTTACTATTTCTCTCTCCAAACTATTCTGTGATTCTGTGGTTAATTATCAGCTATTCATTGGCAGAGAGGATCACATGAGAGCATATATGCCATTTAAAATATTACAGGAACTATGGATTTTGAGAATCAGCACTCAGATGTTTATTCCATGCTCTCCTGTGAGAGGATAAAGGTTTTTAAGAAATTCTGCTTAGTAGCTGCAAAGTTTTTCCCTAGGATCGATCTTTTTGCACTTGGCTGAGCCAGGCTTGGGTTGAAGTCTGAATTCTCCTTTGAAGCTATTTTTTGTCAGAGTTTGCTGATGGTGGATTTTGTTTGAGGTCTCTCTCCTTGGACAGAAGCTGCTCTGATGGATTTTTAGAAGGAGAACACCTGCTCTGGTGCACGTTTCACATTCATATCCTTGACAGAGGCACTTAAAGAGCCAGTAAAAACCATCCCTCCCCGGTGCTGGGGTTGGGTGTTTGTGCCTGGTTCTGTGCTGCCAACACCGTGCCAGCATTAATCTTCCAAACGCCCACAGGCTGACGGGGGATCCTTTTCTGGGGGGTGCCAGCACTGTCAGTGAAGCTCAGCAGCTCAAGGACTCACTGCCCCAAAGTCAGCATCAAATGGGACCGTTCTGGGGGTCGGGACAGTGGGACCATCATTCCAGATACCCTGAGAATCCCTGGCTTCAGCAGCACTCCTCTCCTGGCTGCAAAGGGTTTGGCAGCAGAGAGGAGCACCAGCTCTGGCTGAGAGTGACTCCTCCCTGCTCTGATTGATGAAATGGGCCTCGTGCTTTCCCTCCTTGCTCCCCACTGCTCTCCCATCCCACTCTGACAGGAGCTGGGTCTGTCCAAGCCTGGCCCCGTGGCAGGGGCACAGCCCACGCTGACACAATGACAATAATTTGCCTGTAGCACCATGCTTTGCTCATGACCTCTGGCAGTTGGCAGCCGCTTAAGGGATTTTCTATCTGCAGGGGATGAGCATTAAAATCTGCTCCTTTTTGCCCTGTTAGTGGGCAGATGACATATGATCATAGCACAGCTCTTCCTCCTTTCAGCGCTGAATCCTCGTGCAGCAGCACTGAGGCCACGGCTGTGGGATCAGGTTGTGCTTGTTCTCCAGGGATGTTCCACGGCCCTGAAGAGCAGATTCATGTGCACAGCACCACAGGAACTGTGGCCACTGGGCCAAAGATTCTCCCACAGAAGTATCTGCTTTTTTCAGAGTGCCCCAAAACATTCCAGGGTGCCCCTTGACCTCCTGCTGTAGAACAGACCCCACGAGAGAACTTGGTGCTCTCAGGGAATGTTGCTTTGTTACTTAAATCTGGTGGAGGGGGTGGAACAAACACTTTGGCATTTGAGTTGCTGGTATATAATTTTTTAAGGGTAAAATTAGGCTTTTCGTTAAACACCTTTTCCTGCTCTTTGGTCTGGACCTGGTCTTTTTCTGTAAACTCTCTGCTTAAACCTTCCTTCTCAGGCACTGGTTTTGCTGGAAGTCTTTAAGAGAATATTTGTGGAAAGGAGACGGAAGTATTAACTAGCAAAATGTCACCAAGCTGTGGAATTGAGGCAAAAAAGGTAATTTGGCAGAGTTAGCAATTGCTCTGTGATAACAGGAATTACCTGGCTGCTTTAAAGTTCATCCAGGATTTGTCCAGGCTCTGCTACCAGAACAGGCTTTACCATAAATCAGCCAACTTCTTCAAACATTTCTGCCCTGTAAAAGTTTTCCAGCTACCTGTGCTTTACCATAAATCAGTGAACATGAGAGAGGCCACACTTTGGGGAGAGCCCCAGATTGCCCCCCAGTCATTCAAGATTTAATTTCCTTAGGTTGAATTCCAACTTTGAAAAAGAATCCCATCTGCAGGATTCTCCCTGGCCAGCCCTTCTCTGTGTTTCCAAGAAGGAACACACTTAGGAATTGCTGTAAAACATGGCTCTCTGTTCCTAGCACTGTTGCAGGGCAGTAATTAAAACCAGGACTGTTATTCACTCTTTACATACCAATGCCTGGAAGCATGAGCTCTGTGGGTCCATGTTCTGTGCAAAATGGACTGGGTTGGTTGGGGTTTTTGGTTATTTTATTTTGGCTATTTATTAATATTTTTATTTTTGTTGTTATTACTGTTATTATTGTTGTTTATTTGTTATTGTTATTATTTGTTATTATTTATTATTGTTACTGCTACTGTTATTTCTTTAGGGACAGAAAAAAGTGTTTAGTGACTACAGCAGATTTAAATGAATAAAAAATGCAATTTGTCCCCCGAAGTGACAGCTGGAGATAAGATTTACTGGCACAAGGGATGTTGAAGGCACACCCCTCCCCTAATTCCATTTATAGCTGGATGAACCTGTTGTCCATGAACTTGTCTGCCTGAGGCACTGTTTGCTTCCAAACCTTTTCTGGCAGCAACATCCAGAAGTTCTCCACCATCTCTCAGAGCACCTGTGCATGTTCTGAGCCGCTCTCACGTGAGTGTCCCCAGGTTTCAGCAGTGTCAGGGCTCCTGAGCAGCTCTTCCATCCCCACCTCATCCACCACCTTCATCTCTGCAAACCTTCCCGTGTCCTGCCCCACTGCCCTCCCCAGCCCGAGGAGCCACAGCCTCACAAGGCAGCTGTTTCATCACTCACTTTAATCTCTTCACACGCCCTCCTGGGAACCTTTTCTCACTCCCCTGTGCCCTTCCAGAGCCTGGAGCTGCACATGGACTCAGTGGGTGGGTGCAGAGAGGCGCCCCAAGGTTTGTGCAGGTGATTTCTGAGCCTCACCTATTTCCTAATACATTTGCAAGCAGCGATGATATCCAATAAAACCATTTTTATGTGCACAGCATCAAGCCATCTGTTGCACTAAATGTTCATTAAAAAACCCAAGGAATCCCTTCTCCATGTGAAGAAATCCTTTTCCATTCCGTAGGAGTGTCTTCCAGCTCGTTGGTGCCTGTTTGCAAGTCCCTACAAGCTGATGACTCCAGCTGCTGTGCTGTCCTTTGTTCTTGTCACAGGCCAATTGTAATTTCAAAATATTATTTTAATTAAGAAGGGAAATGTGCCTGAAGAGGCCTCCCCTTTGTGGGGACACACAGGCTTGTTTAACCTGACCAAGAGAAACAGCCCAGACCTGGACACCAGACTCTCACCAATTTAGTGTGAAATGTCTCTTTTCTGCACTGGATTTTATTTGTGGAAGAGAGCAGTGCTATTGCTTTGTGAGGCTGATCCCTTGTTTTGCTGGTGGTTTAAATTCTGCAGATACTGAAAAAGCTTTTCTGCTTTCACAGGAGTGAGGTCAGACCTGGCTGCAGTTTTTCTTCAGGCATGTGGATCATGTCCCAGCCTGGACACAAGCCCAGCCTACCCAGCACCTCTCACCTGGCTCAGAGAAGTTGGTTCTGTCTCTTTGGAGAGAGCCCATTTTTTTAGGGTGGTCATCCCTAATTAAACCACCTTTCTCTCACTAAGGGCCAGAATATCAGAGTTATCTTAAAGTGTGAAAGTTGTCCTTGCATTTGTAAGTGTTCCCTCACTGAGTGTGGGTCAGGCCCAGGCTCCTGCACTCAGCTCTCATCCTTCCAGCACTGCCTGGGCAGGCAGCAGCGATGCAGGAGGGAGTCCTGCTATGAAATTAGGAATATTGACCTAACTGCAGTCTTGGAGGGAGATGCATTTGGCAATTTGACCCATCCCTGGAAGTGTCCAAGGCCAGGTTGGACAGGGCTTGGAGCAACCTGGTCTAGTGGAAGGCGTGGAATGAGATGGGCTTTAAGGTCCTTCCCAACCCAAACCATTCCATGATTTTATGATTCTGGTGGGGGTGGGACATTTAATGAAGCTGAAAAAAAGTGCCCACTTGGAGGGACCCTGCCCTGACACCAGAGACTCAAAGGGTGGACGTGCTCTTCATCATCTCTCTGTCCAGTATCTGCTTATCTTTATTGATAAATCTTAATGACGTTTTGGGGAAGGTTGAAAAGAAGTGCAAACGATCACATTTAAAGCAAAGCTTTAGAAGTATTTAGTATCATACTCATCTTCCAGGACCTGAGCTCCGTATTGTATAACAATAGAGACAATGAAAGTGTAAAACACTGGGGCTCCCTGCCAATGTTACAACTTGTTTTTACTACTAAAAAAGGCAGTAAACTGGGAGGGCACATCCACAAGTGAATTGCTTTGCACTTGCCCTGTTTCTTACACTTGTTTTCTACACTTCTGGGCTCTGCTGGAGGCAGAACTCCAGGCCAGAACTACCTTTGGGCCGAGCCAGTGTGGGAGGGAGCCTGTGTGTTCAGTTGTTCTGCAGGAAAAGGTAAAGTTCTCCCTGTGAGAATTATTCTGAGTTGAAAACTGAATGAAAACAAAGCTTTTCCATTTTGCTATGAGGAAAACTAGGCATGGAGTGAACCCCTAGTAGGGCTGTCACACTCATCCACCAGGTTTTTATTTCAGTATCCCAGACTTTGTCTCATCTTCACCATGATTTCCACCTCTGGATTGCTGGGTAAATAATCTGCAGAACAAAATCCCTCCATTATCAGCAGTGAAGTGAAGCTCTCAAGCAACTCACTTTTATGTATCCTGGACTTCCTTGCCCTGAGAGCTGATGTGGGACCACAAGGAGGTGGGGGAGACTGGGGAGAAGATTTAAGGAGAAATAGTGGATCAGCTGGAGCAGAGATGTGGGATGCTACAGAGATGAGGTGAAGTGGTGAGAGGCCAGGTGAGGTGGGGAGGAGGCACGAGGAACCAGCAGGAACCCACTGCACAGATCTGCATAAATAATAGTGTTTCCAATGGAATAATAGTGTTTCCAATGGAATAATAGTGTTTTCAGTGGGCTTGTAGAAAAAGGGAGAATTTTGAGATAAGGAAAATAGATTTTTATGGGTTTTGCCAAACCATTGTAGTGGATCAAGCCTGGCAAACAGCAACAGCTTTGCTTTTCAGGGACACTTTCACACTCCCCTCCCAAGGGTGTCCTGAAGAGCCTCTGTGGCATTGTCACTACACCTGCAATACTGTGACAGGAAAGGCCACCTGTGAAAGTCAGCCAGCCCCAAATGCAGGTTTAAGACATGCAGCTGCAGCACGAGTTGGAAGTGCTCTTTGCATGCACAGAGGGAATCCAAACCAATTTGGGTTTGAGGAAAGCAGGGTTTACTCCAGGACACAACGCAGCGTTTGCAGATCATTGGACAGCTCACTCTCGTACAGATCATGCCTTTTTATGGGGACATTCCAGCTCCAAAGAAAGCAAATTCTTCTCAAACACATTGTCTTAGTTAAACTTTTAATATGTTTTGATATTGCCAGCAGCAGCTTTATATAATGCAGTCGTGTAGCAAACAAAACTCACTCTGTGCTCTTGAGGAATGGAAGCCCATGGATGGAGGGGATGGATTGGACTGTGGGATTTGCAGTGGTTCATGCCTGGAATCAATGGGTTAATGACCTTCCAGCACTGCCTCAGGACTGGGAAGTACAGAATGTTCTGGAAGCAGGGGGAGACAGCGAGGTTTTGGTCAGCTCACCTTGAGCCCAGGTTATGGATGGCAGGAAAAGCCTCACTTAGACCAAACCAAAGTTACTGACTGGGGTTCTGATCCCTAAACCAGTTACTGACTGGGATTCTGATCCCCAGACCAGGACTGACTGGGGTTCTGGTCGCCACACCAGTTACTAATTGGGGTTCTGATCCCCAAACCAGTTACTGCTTCTAGCCTGGATATCAAGACAGTTCCTTCTTTCCTTAGTGCAACGCACAGGCCATGTCCTCTTTCCAAATACGAAAAAGATAAGACTGGAGCAGTCATTGCCATAAAAAGGAGTTTGGATGGTGCCAGCTGATCAGTGTTTCTGGAGGCTGTCCCTCGTGTCCGTGTCCCTGAGCTCTGGGAGCCTGGCAGTGCCGTTGGTGACACCGTGGGGATGTGCAGCTCCTCGTGGGGAGCATCAGGCCTGGCTCCTGCCTGACTGCCCACGATCTGCTGAAGGCTTGGCTCTGCAGGAGCTCCTGCCATGCTGCTGTGTCTTGGCACGCTTCTCCTTGCTGTGCTGGGATTCCTTGGAAGCACAGAACCACGTTATGTCCTAAAACTGCTCTTCATTATGCAAACAGGGACAGTCGGTATTTCGGGTTGTCCTCTCCTTCCTGTTCTTTTCAGGAAAGCAAAGACAATTTTACGTTGCATTTGTCACTCCATAAGCCTTTCCAAAATCTGGGTCATTCCTAATGCAAGCTGTCACATGGGTACAGTAATTCTACTTGGGAATTAACCTGGGAATTCTAAGTGTTACTCCATCAAGAGCAGAACTCCCACTTGGAAATCTCTGGTAATAAATAGTTGTAAAGGTGTAAAGAACAACTACTCAGGACTTCTGGAAGTCCAGGGCAACTTACAGGATATTCAAAGAGTGCCTCCCTTATTCTTTGGGTCTAATCCTGATTTTATGCCTGCAGCTCTTTAGTGGAACCTGAGTCATTTTACAACATTGTGGTCAGTGGGAAAAGTTGTGCTGTGCGTGTGCTTTTCTTTTTTCCATCCTGTGGCCTGTCAGTTCCTCTGCCACTTGCTCACATCACAGCATCCTTTGGGACTGGAACCAGGCTTTGAGACAGCTCTGCTAACGAAGAAGGGGCATCCATTCCCTGCAGTTTGCTTGGGATACTGGGGAATAAGGAGATACTGAAATTACCATCCATAATCTTGGCTGTAAATGATCAAACAAATCATCATCCGTGTTCGTAAACCTTATCTCCTAAGTTCTTAAGTGCCCAGGTAAAGCAGAAAGAAAGAAGGATCCAGGAGTTGTTCTCAAGGTGGTGGAAAACTCTGTACATTGTCTGAAGCACGGGGAAGGCAGGGCATGGAAAGACTGCCCGGTGCTGCAGTGGAAGTGAACTGTTCATCTCTATTTTTAAATGACTCCCTTCCTTTTAGAATTATGTTCAACACTGTGATGCCTTTGGATGTCCAGCAGTTAAATTATTAGCACTTAGAGCTTTGATGAGAGCCAGCAAACCGAGCTGGAGCACGGCTGGCAAAGGAAGTATTTGTGTAAGAGGTGACTGACAGCAACTTGTCCCCGTCTGCTAAGTTTCTTCTGTGACTTCAGTGTCAAAAGTGAGTTCTTCAAAACCTCCAGCTCCCTTAATTTTTTAACCTGCTTGCTGGGAACAAGAAAATGTCACTTTCCCAGCATTCTCCTTTTCACATTGGCCTTGTTGCAAGCAAGAGCTGAGTGAAAAGGAGAAAAACCCAAACCAGAACAACAAAAAAAACCCCCCCAACACAACCTTCATTCCAGAGTCCAATTTGCAATGAGAATCTTTGAGTCTATTTTTGTCCAATTCCATCTGGACAAAATTCAAGAATTTGATTTTTCCCATTGCTTTACTTTATACTCTGGTTGACTCGGAAAGCACGGGCTGAAAGCAACGCTGAACCACAAAATTCAATTAAAACACAGGGAGTAAGCAGGGAGGAGAAATCAATGGGTGGATTAGTCTATCAGCTGCTGTTCCCATGATCTTCTTATCTTATCCTGCACTACGAGAAGAACCTTTGGGAAGTGGAGTCGTTCTAAAATCAGCTCAGGCTGCTGTGTTCTCTCAGCACAGAGCAGAAAATTGGATCAATAGCCTGAGCCTATTCCTCTTCGCTTTCCTTCTAAACAGCTGGACTGCCAAATCCACCCAGAGAATGGAAGCTAATCTGGGGTTTAATCCTCTGCTCTCCCACTATGAAGTTAAACAACAGAGCCTGGAACCAGCAGAAATCAGTACAGATTCCAAGCCAGGCTGCTTAGGGTTTACACATATTTATAATTTTAAAATATTTTTTAATATATTTTGCTGCTGTTCCTGCATCTAGCAAGTAAATCAGACATTTGGAACAGAAGTGTTTATCAATCCTGAAATTACATGTGGATCTATCAAAAAAGAAAACCTAAGACAGAAGGGAATTGTTCTAAAATGACAATATTTAATTTTTAATTTGTTCCTACTTCTACCATATATTTCACTTTTTATGTAGAACATAATAGCAGCACTTCTGAAGTTTCACATCAAGGTCCTTGAGACCAGGGAAAGAGAACAGAAAGGAGCAAACACATTCTTGACCTTGTATGAGCTGTTTCAAAAACTGCCAATTATGACCTTTTCCAACCTTAACAATTCTATGATCGGTACCTGGACCTTTATTTAAATAGACAAAGGTAAAGAGCAAAAGACACTCTTTTTTATTCTTTCTCTTTTACTCACTAGAAATATTGGATTGGTTTGTTGGTGGAAAACTGTGTAAGCCTGAATGGAGAGTCCTAACTCATGGAATGGATGGAGGGAAAAGGGATTGTTGGTGGTTTCCTTCAGATAATTCCCTGCAAGGCATCTGCACCGTGCTGCACAGCACCACCCCCACGTGTCTCTGGTGATGGAAACATTTCACTGGAACATTTCACTGCAGGAAAGGCAGTTCAGCACTTCCATGCACCTGGAATGATTGTTGGAACACCTGGTTTGGGGTTACACAGAGCGAGTTCTGATCCCTCAGTCCCTACTCAGAACTTGGTCTCATTGAAAATTCGGCATTTTGAGCTGGGTTCGGGTGGCAGATGGAAATGTTCTGGTGCTGATGTGGGAGGGGTGCTGGAAATGCAACCGGATGGGCTTTAAGGTCCCTTCCAACCCAAACCATTCCATGGTTCCTCCAGCTGTGTCTCTGCCGGCACATTGTGGAAAGAGCAAGTTTGGAATGTGCTGTTCAGGTGGCAGGCACAAGCTTCTGGTGATGATGTGGGAGTTGATATTTGGGATGCAGGATGACCTGCAGCCTTGTGTAAGGATGGGCTGCATTCCCACTCTCCTGAGTCCTCACAGGGAATCACAGAATCAGGAAGAATCCCAGACTGGTTTGGGTTGGAAGGACCTTAAACCTCATCCAGTTCCACCCCTGCCATGGCAGGGACACCTTCCACTGTCCCAGGCTGCTCCAAGCCCCGTCCAGCCTGGCCTTGGCCACTGCCAGGGATCCAGGGGCAGCCACAGCTGCTCTGGGCACCCTGTGCCAGTGGGAGTGACCTCCCTGTGTGCTGCCAGAAATGGAGAATCAACATTGCTCTGGGTGGTTTGAATGTTTTCCTGAGCATTCCTGCAAGAATATCTTGTCTCTCTTCAGCACCTCCAAGCACCCATAAACACATCTTCCTTTCTGCACTTCCCTCAGTGTATTTATTTTAGTAGCAGGGACGGGGAGATGGAAAATCCTCTGAGCAGTAGCCACAGAAGCTGATCCACCACTGAGCAGGCACATGGCCAACTGGATGCATGGGCATACATGTAGACAGCCCAAAGGACAGATGTATCAAATCAGATTTATGAGGTCAGTTTTCCCAGCCAATAAAGCCCAGATTGCTGTCTGCCCCGTTACAACCTTCCTGTGTTTAAATGGATGTGAAACAGATAATCCAGCCTTTGGCGGGAACAGCACTGATAAAACACAAACATTATTTCTGTAGCCACATAAGATTATTTTTCCAATTCAGCAGAAAGTATTGGCTTGAAGATTGTTAAAGAGGTCACAGTATTTTTATACTGGTTGTGTGTGAATAAAAATTTTCTCAGTCCAAGAGAAGGACCAGAGGATGTGCATTAATTATTAGTATTACACAGCAGAGTACAGCAGGAAGGAACTGTGTATCTTGGTGTGATGAGATCTGTCCTGGGCAAACCTGTGTAAGTGATATCTGCTCCTCAAACCTCAGATAAAATGGTCCTGAGCCCTGGGCCAGGCTGGTGTTTCCCTCAGGCTGAAGGTTGTACCTGTCAATGTGGTTGTTCTATGAATGGGACAGGATTTTGAGGATATTTCATCCCACCATTTATAATGATTATTGACCACGTTATTTCCCTAAACCTACAAAATGAAATGCAAATGTCCCATTAGGATGGTGGTGTATCCATTATCTCCAGGATAACTGCCTGAAAAAGTTGTATTTTTCCTTTTATTTTCAGTAAAACAAAGCAATTTTCCATTCTATAAGATCCCTTCTCTCAGCAACCTAAATTGGTTCAATATTGTTGTTTGAATCTCTATTTACTTATCCTATGGGAAAAAAATGTAAATTAAAATATGAACATTGCATGCATGACACTTCAAGAAGATATTGAAATTGTACAGTAAAAATAGCTTTCTGATGGGAATATATTAAATAACATTGAACATAAAGACTCATTGGCAGTGTCATTTGCCAGCTGCAAAAACAGTATTGGGATGGGAAACATGCTAGGAAGAAGCAGGCACTTGGGAAGAATACATTAGTAAAAATGCTATTTTTATTTAAAGTTCTATACAGTCAAAGTTCATCTTCCAATGTTTTCTAAGGATTAGGCTTTCAGTGACACTGAAACTTTTGGCCCAAGCATTCCTGGAATCACATTGTCCTCTCTAGAACCGAATGAGGAGAAACTAATGCATTATATTAAAACTTATTGTTGTGAACTTCATAAACTGCTTTTCTTTTCCCCCTCAGATTCTTTGTTTTGCCTCGTAAAATAGTAGAATGAGGTGATAATTAGTGCCCCTGGAAAGTGGCTGCTCATGGTGGTGGTTAAAGCCAATGGGTCCCACTGGGAACTTTTAGAGGGAAGAAACAGCAAAGAGAGATAATTTAGATTGTGAGTTTCACAAGCTGACACTGCAGTGAGCAGCTCCCTGAGGCACCAGCAGAGTCCAAAGGCATCTTTGGGAGAGTTCTCAGATGGGACTTTCCCCATGTTCTCTGAGAAGAGTTTCCTGGCATTTGGAGTTCCTTTGTACTGGGTGTTGGTACCCAAAGTGCAGGAGATATTGTCCTGCCAGTTTTGAAGGATTTATCCCCCCTGGACAGCACTTATTTTGGTACCTCTGTCCATGGAAAAAACTGCCAACACTCTGAGAAGAGTTTGAATCTAGAAAGGTTTGAACCAGATGATAGAATAGTTTGTAGTGGTGTCACAGGGTGAAGAATTTAGAGGTTTTGGGGTTGTTTATGTAGTAAATAGATAAAAGCTAAAAATGCCAAGATGGAGGACAGTTGTTGTTCTCCAGGGCTCCTTCTTCTTCTTCTTCTACACCTCCATGTCTTGTGGCAGAAGTGATTTGGAATGATTGGATGAAAAATTCCACAGTTCCTGTCCACGCAGGAGCTGGGTTTGTTGGGCATTGGCAGAAAAGTGAAAATATGTTTCGTTTCAAACTTCTGTTGGGTCATTTACCTTTAAAAGGGCCAAGAATTTGTGATAAGTTTTCTTTTCGGCACCCATCTTTTGAACTCTCTGCAGGGTGCTGTGTCCAGCACTCTGTTTCTCTGATAACGCCAATTAAAACAACTTTCTGAAGCAACCAACAAGAGGCCTCCTCTCGTCTTTTCAGAGTTCTGGCCAGGACTCTCGGGTCTCCCTCCCTGCGTGGGAGTCCCACACTGGGCAGAGATGTGCTGAGCTGGAGCATTTCCCTAACTTCAGCTGCAGATGAAAATGTGTTTATATCAGGAATTCCAGCTCTGCATTGATTTCCCTGTGCTCTCCAGCACCCCAAACCCCACCTGCTCTAGTGGGAGGCATCCCTGCCCATGGATGGAACCACTCCATGGTACCTCCAGACGTTTCTCTGCTGGAGCATTTCTCACTGTGGAAAGAGCAGGTGCTTGGAATGTGGTGCAATAGTTCCAGCAAGAGAAGTAAAAACCAGTGTCTTAGCAAACTTTAGCTACAGACTGGGGGGGTTGGAAAGAAATCTTATCATAGAATCCCAGAATCATAGAATCCCAGAATGGTTTGGGTGGGAAGGGACCCTAAAGCTCATCCAGTCCCACCCCTGCCATGGGCAGGGACACCTCCCACTATCCCAGATTGCTCCAAGCCCTGTCCAGCCTGGCCTTGGACACTGCCAGGGATGGAGCAGCCACAGCTGCTCTGGGCACCCTGTGCCAGGGCCTCCCCACCCTCCCAGGGAAGAATTTCTTCCCAATATCTGACCTAATCTTCCTCTTTTAGTTTAAAACTGTTCCCCCTTGTTCTGTCTTATGCAGCTGGGAGAAGAATCAGGCACAAATTCTGTGTGAGAAGGTGGCTGCACCCCAAAAGGAGAGAGAGCTTTTGTCCTTTCGCTCTTGGGGTTGCAGTTATTCCGTTAATTTTTGTGATGTAAATGTTAGCACATGGTGAAGATCACTTCAGACATCTCTGACCTTTTCCACTTTCTTATTCCCCTTCCTCAGCTGAATGGGGGAGGTAGTGATGGAACTGCCAGCAAAGCCTGTGAGGACCAGATAACAATGAGGTGATAGTACACAAATGTCAGCCTTCATCAAATTAATCCCAGGACAGTCACCCGGATGCGTTTACAGCCGATAATCTAAACACAAACACAACGTTCTAATCTCTGCCCTGGTGACTCACCAGCAGATGCCGAGCACAGCCCCGTTAACCTCAAGGCAAAGATCAGCATCTGTTCCAGAGCTGTTTGGAAGGTACTGCTTTTATTTTCATCACAATTGCAATCCCGTTTCTCAGCATTCAACTGTCCCTCGAAAATCTCAGAAGTGAGAACAGTCAGCAGTGGAAAACACGCAGGAATTTACATACAATCAGAGCAATTAAGGAATTCTTCCCCCAGAGGGTGCTGGGCACTGCCCAGGCTCCCCAGGGAATGGGCACGGCCCCGAGGCTGCCAGAGCTCCAGGAGCGTTTGGACAGCGCTGCCAGGGATGCCCAGGGTGGGATTTGGGGGTGTCCCGAGTCGGACTCACTGATCCTTGTGGGTCCCTTCCAGCTCGGGATATTCTGTGACTCTATGAAGTTAAAGATATAATCCTGATGTACAGCATCCCCTGGTTTCCTTTGGATGTTTTCTCTGAGGAAAAGGAGAAGTCTGTGGTCTGGAGTTCACCTGTGGCTCTTCAAAACTGTTTAGACTGACGTGTAAATGCCTGGTTATTATCACAGGTGCTGGAGTCTATTTCTTTTCCATCTTTTTATCGTGGGTGTAGTGGTTCCACGGCCTGCAGCCCTCCAGACACACCATGTGTGGGCTTTTCTTCCTTTTTCTGGAGCCTCTGAAATCTGGCTGCTTGTTGGCACACGGCGCTGACTGAAGGGAATTCTGCAGCGTCTTCCTGCAGAGCCTTCAACAAAGGCTGATGGCTGCAGGTTAAAGCTTGAACTCAGCAAGGAAAAACCAAGTCCAGTCATTTCTGAGGAGTCAATATCCTGAGGAATAGTGACTTTCCTTCTGCAAAATTAAACTGCAGAGTAGCAGATCACCAGGTTCAGCTTTGAATAGACTGGGAAGATTGAAATTATGATGATTTGATATTATTTGGTATTATGACATTTTAGCCATCTTCCCTATAGTCATTCCCTGGGAAAGAAGACTGAGATTCACTGACTGCCATTAGGAGATGAGAACAAATCCCATGTAGCTCCTGAAATATTGCCAGAGGATCAATATAATTTTTATTATCAGGTAGTGTCTTTTTTCACCTTTATTTCTCATTTGATTTCAGACTTTAGACTTTAAATACGTGCGGTTCATCTGTAGCCTCGGGGAATTAAGGTCAGACAAGAAGTTCTCCAAAGAGGGGTAAAGAAACCCAAACTTCAGTCCTGGCAGGGGGAAAATGTGACTCCATGACACAAGAAGGGAGCTGGATGTTCATTCAAATACCGACCAAAACCACGGCAGAAAGTTCTCAGGCCAAGGCTCCCAGAGGACACGGACACAGAACTATAAAATAAATACTGAGGAATCTGGGACATAAAGAAATTCTAGAAAAAAAACCTTAATGCTGCCAAAAATATCACCTCCCATCCAGCCCAGATAAAAGGTGACATTTGGACGTGGCCTCTTGTATTCAAAGGCTTCTACAGGCAGAGCCAGGCTCCAAGTGCAGAAATCAGAGGGCGAAGTTTGGTCACCCAGATTTAAAACAGTGATGTGGAAAAACCTCTGTGTATCTACTGCACTCCCATCAGCTGTCATCCTGCTCTTTTATTTCCAAGTTAATTAATTCCCTGGAGATGCAGCAGACTTGGAAGGGTTTAGCCCCATGGGACACTGAGCCACGGGCTCTGAATGGAAGGGGCACAAGCCCTGCTCCGAGGGCCTCCTTCCCTGTGTGTTTTGGGATATTCCATCTCCAACACATGGTTTGGAATTCCACAGCTGAGATCAACCACGGAAAACTTCAGTGTTTGCATCATTGATTTAAAGTTGTCTGGAAAGATTTAAAGTGATGACATATAGGATTCAGTAAACTATGATTATTTACATCAGCTGAGAGACAAAATCTTCTGGAAATTATTGACAACACTGGTAAATTTTGGTATCACTGTTTTTTATTAATCTAGTTGTTTAATGATTTAACTGCCTTATAAAAATACATGTAAAATTATAGCATAAATTGAAGTTGATAATTGTTATGTATTCTGTTTTCTTGACAAAATCTTAAAGCGGTGAAGGCAGAGGAGCTCCACAATTCCTCTTCATTGTCCTGCCCTGTTCTCTCCTCTCTTCCCCTTCCTTTTCTCTTCCCCTCCACCACAGAACATCAGCTGCAGTCCCAGGCTGTGGGGGAATCCAAGTGGTTTTCTCTGAGGAGACCCTGTTAATTTCCACTTACTGACAGAATCATCTGTGAAACCAGTTACCTTCAGGGAAAATGATTCCTTAGTCTCCCCAACTCTACCAGGACATTCACTATGTGTTCTAGTAGTGACAAAGCCATCTAGTGCTAAGGCATTTATTTATATATAAGGCATTTTTATTTCTTGTTTTAGGGGAGCTTCAAATAAAATTTCACTTGTCCTTGGTGTGATGTCTCCAAGAACTGATCTTATTCTGGTGGCAGGTGAACTGTACTTGCATAGATATAAATATTTAATGCTGTTCTGCAAACCCAAACTGTAATTACAATTCCTAACTTTGGAAAACCTTAAAGAACAGGGTAATAACATTGAACATACAGAGGAAACAAACAAAACACTGCAAAGTTTAACTATTCTAATGATTAAGAGGGGAATCAAACTTGTGAACTGGTGGATATTTTAACCCCAAGGATTTCTAACAAAGAACTGTGTAAACACTCCTTAATTGGCTAATCATGGTAACAACCTCACAACTTGATAACTCATAACTTAGTGAATGGGTAACTTGAACATGCAAAGGCCAAAACATTTAACTTCATATATGACACAAACCACAGACAGCAGTGGTGTCCCTCTTGTTAAAGTGGTCAAACAGAAGTTCTGTAAGGAACTGTATAAATTGAAACTACAACAAATCTGGATTGAGTGAACACTTCCCTCTTACTCTCCTCTTCAGCGTGCTTGGAATTCCTCATTTTCAGTAACCCAGCACTGCCAAGGCCACCACTAATCCACATGGCTTTTAAATCCCCCCAGGGATGGTGATTCCACCACTGCCCTGGGCAGCTGTGCCAGGGCTGGACAAGCCTTTCGGTGCAGAAATATTCCCCAACATCCATCCTGAACCTTCCCTGGCCGTTCCCTCTCCTCCTGTCCCTGTTCCCTGGCAGCAGAGCCCGACCCCCACCTGGCTGCCCCCTCCTGTCAGGGAGTTGTGCAGAGCCACGAGGTCCCCACTGAACATCCTAAAATGTTTCCACTCCTTAAGTGGTTTCACTTAAATGGAACCAGATAAAAACATAAAATTCTCTACTCTGAAACGATCTCAAAATCATGATGATGCATTTCAGAAAGGCAATTTCTGTGCTGACACTGCTGGGCTGTTGTGGTCTAGGAGAGGAAAGTCCTTATGCAAGGAAATGGATCTTTTAGGAGGTAGGAAGAAAGATGGGATTAAAGAGTTGATTTCCAGGAGGTCCTGGGGTCTGAACCCGGGCTTATGGTATTCAGAAGTGATTAGGAATGGGAAAATAGCAAGGAAACTCTGTTTTCATGGTGGGCTCTGCTCCTCAAACTCCCTGAGGGACTGCAGGAGGATGTTATTACATTACATTTTCTGTCAAATGGAGTGAAAGGCAAAGGTCAGGGTAGGTATGTGAAGTGATGCACCAGGATTAAATTTTTTTAAAAAAAACCAAACAAAACCAGACAAAAACCCCTTCAAAAACCTAATTTTGCACTAACAGTTACTGGCTCTGAGCTGACTGTTCAGAATCAGGAAAAATACCTTTGGAGGATTTGTTTTTAATTAGTCTCTGATGTGAGGTGACCTGCAGAATAAATTCTGTCACTGTGAAAGCTCCCTGGGCACACGTGTGCAGTTATTCCACTGCTCCAGGGGGAAGGGAGTGGACCTGGGAAGGGTTTAAAGAAGGGTGAGCAGGACAGGGGGTGCAGTTGTTTTTCATGCAGAAGTAGAGGAATACTTTAGTCTGGAAAGGAGTAAAATAATGGACAAAAGGAGTAAAATAATGGGGGGAAAGAGTAAAATAATGTGGAAAATGGGAGGGATTTGATGGAACTGAGTCCTGGGAGCCGTGGCAAAGGTGATGCTGTGTGCTTTTACAGCATGGGAAGCAGGGGGCAACAAAATCCACTCTCAGAAAAGAGGGTGGATAACTGCTCTTCCCGTTGCTGCAGAATGTTGTGAACGTGGGAAATTTCTGTAGATTCGGGGGGAAATGAACACATTCCTGGGAAGGAAACCCAGGGAGAACCAATGGTGACTTCTGACTTGAGCAACCCCTAAAATGCAGCTTTCTGGAGGAAGACAGAATACTCTGGAGCCCTTTAATACATCCATGTCCTAACCTTACACACTTCCATGCCCTGCAGATGGTTGCAGGAGGGAAGATATTTAATTAAAATGTTTGATCTGATCCACTGCTTGTGTGAAGGCACCTCGTGTTAAATATTTGTTACATTTACCTGCCACGGTGTAATATGGAAATTATTGAAAAAGGAAGCCACATTTTGAGTTTTGCAGTTTTTACATTGAGCAAGACAGCTGAAAGTTGACATTTTCTTTCCACTCTTTTTTTGTTGCTTCTACAGAGGGTTGAGTGGAGGAGGGAAACCTGCTTTTATGTTGGTTATTTACTGTACATGGCTTTTATACTCCAGTTCTGGACAAACACTGCACTTAAAGCAGTTGCCAACCTGACATACCTTAGATCTCAGTGTAAGCACAAAACCCAGTAAAAGCATGCAGAAAAAAAGTGGTTACTGTAATACAAGGATTTATAAAGGTGAGAGGGTAATTTTTATGTTTTTGGTGATGGCATTTATGCATTCTGTAATGTATTACACACATAATACAGTGTATTGTCATATACATGTTGCAATATGCTTTGAGTTGTGTATATTTTCATATATTTTTATCATTATATATATATTTTATATATTCATGTATATATATGTATGTTTATATTTATTTCTGGGTGAGGCTGTTAGTCTTATGGCTTAGTTTTAGGGATTCCTGCATGGAACAGGGAGTTGGACACCATGATCCTTTTGGGTCCCTTCCAGTTGGAGATATTTTATGATTATTTCAGGAAATATCTTATGACTTGTATGGGGTCACAGCCCAGAGCAGGCTCAGGGTATGGCCTTGCTGAGCTTTCCTCAGGCACCCTGAGCCCAGGCTGTTCCCTCCTGGGGTGAGCTGGGAGCCACTGGGCATTGTGGCTTTTGTCTTCCCACATTCCTGCAGGAAAATCCTACAATTTCAGATTTCTGTGCACGTGACAGAGCACGAGTCTGGTGAGGAGCAGCTGAGGGAGCTGGGAAAGGGGCTCAGCCTGGAGCAAAGGAGGCTCAGGGGGGACCTTGTGGCTCTGCACAACTCCCTGACAGGAGGGGGCAGCCGGGGGGGGTCGGGCTCTGCTGCCAGGGAACAGGGACAGGAGGAGAGGGAACGGCCTTAGGCTGGGCCAGGGGAGGCTCAGGGTGGATATTGGGGAAAATTCCTCCTCTGAAAGGGTTGTCAGGTGGACTGGACTGGGCTGCCCACCCCTGGAAGTGTTTGGAAAGAGTGTGGATGTGGCACTTGGGAACAGGGGCCAGTGGTGGCCTTGGCAGTGCTGCATTAATGGTTGGACTCCATGGTCTCAGAGGGCTTTTCCAACCTAAACCATTCCATGATTCCGTGGTTCTGCCATCACTGCCCCCAGCAGCCAGCGGGACAGAGCCTTGTCAAGGCCAACACCAGCCCTCAGTGGGGGTGGCAGCACCAGAAGAGGAGGTTTTGGAGCACACAAAAGAGATGCTCGCGGTGCGGGGCTGGAAATCTGCTGAAATAACACCAGCACCTCTGTGTTTGTGGGGCAGCAGTTGCCAAACCTTCCAGGAATTTTGTGCTGAGTGTGTTTTCCCCACCCAAAACACACCTGGAGCTCCCAGGGAGCAGCTGCTCTCCCTCTGGCTGATGCAGGGTCAGGTTCTTCCCAATCCTCACATCTCATCTCCCTCAAGTAGGACAGGAGTTGGGAGTGGTCACAAAAATTGGACAAACTGTTTGGTAGGTGTGACTTAAAAACTCTAATCGTAACCCAACAATTGGTGACCTGAACTTAAAAACATTAGTGTACTGCAGCTGGTTAATTGTAATATCTGATTTTTAGTTTGTTGGAAATACCTGGGGTTTAGTTCATTGGAATATCTGATTTTCAATTTATTGGACAATACTCCACATTTATTGACTTCACCTTGCTGTGGTGACTTCTGATAAAAGCGAGACTATAATAAGCAGTGTTTTTTTCTAAGAAACTACATGGTTATCATAAACCTTCAAAAAACCTTAAGTAACAGTTGTAAGTCCAAATATTTTTGGAAAAACGACTCCATTACTGGAGTGCCAGTCAGGTTTGTATGAGCAGTGGGGAGGAGAGGATCTGGACACGTGGGAATTGCTGCTGTTACTCAGTTCAAACATGATTTTCTTGCTCCATGAATCACAGGCCGGGGCTTGGCTCTGCTCCTACCCCTCGACAGCTCCCTCCCAACGCCGCCTGAGCGTGTCTGGGCATTCCCACTGTGCTGTGGGAAACCCTCAGTGAGGGACAGACACCCTCGGAACTCACTCTTCTCTGCTTTCCATCCCCCGTTGCACTGAGGAGTGGTTTGGTGCAAGAGAGTAAGAGTGTCCCTGGAGAAGATTTCTAATTTTGCTCCCTGGGTGAGCTGAAGCTTTTCCAGAGCAGGCTGTGGGCTGATCCGGGTGGAGGAGGGCTGGGAAAGGTCAGGGATCCCATCTTGGCTCTTTTTCCAGCAGCTTTGCTGGTAAAACCCCACAGACGTTCTCGTGGGCTCTCTGCTTGCGGCGAGAGACAGATCACTTCCCCCTCTGGATTTATAAGACTGTTTGAGGTTGTGGCATCCTCAGGACCCAGGAGGCAGCCAGGATCTGTGGAAATAGCTGGGAAAACTGCAGTCCCAGAAAGTGAGGGAATGGTGCTGGGCTGGTCCAAGCAGTGCCAGTCCCCGCTGCTCTCACCAAGCTCCTTGGGCAGAAATCACTCCTGGCTGCCGCAGGCACAACCTTGAACAATCTATACTTGGAAGGCAAAATGCGGGAAATTTCATTCCTCCAGCTCCAAAACATTCCATTTTTGCTATTTGGTTTTTAAAAATAATATTGTGTCCTTTTTGGGCACACATAAATATAGTGATGCTCCTTCTGTGTCTCATATATTCCGGCAAACAAGCTGTCAGATTGCCTAAGTGGATGGTATATGTGGCAGGAGATTTATGAAACTGTTCCATCGTGCTTCTAAATAAATTAAAAAACGTCATGGGTTTGGGAAATCAAAGCTTGCAGAGCAGTGTTGTGGTTTTTGTTGCTCTAAATTAGTGAGATGAAGCATTTCATTTGAAAAGTTCCCTCCTCTGACAATTGTCGGGGAGTTCACACGAACGGAGCTTTTCATTTTCATGGAGAAAACCTAAATTGTGTAAATGATGTCATCCATTTTCATACTCTGTTTAGACAGCCTTGCAGACTACAAAGGACATTTTCTGGGATGTGGGTCTGAGTTTTCTGAGGGCAAATGTCAGATATCTGTGAGGAAATGTCGGGGGTTTGTGCCCCTCTGCCCAGACACACCCGCAGGGTGTCTGAGAGTGGAGCACCCAGGAACCCCAGGAACCCCTTGTTTGCAGTGTTAGGTTAAAACACACCAAGTTTAACTTCATATTCCAGCGTTTTTTATGGAAAGTGGAAACAGATGGACCAGACAAAGGCACAGTAATCATGTGTCTAACACTAACCAGAGGGAAGAAACCAAAGCAGCCATTCCCACATTGGTGTTTGCCTTTGCTTCTCAAAGATGTTCCTGCACTTCAACATTTGTTTAAAAACCTTAACAAGGCCATGGATATCTCCTGGCTGCTGGCCTGACAGGGAATTCCAGAGGGATGGCCTTGCAGAAGGGTGAGGGACTGCTGTGGGATTAGGAATGGCAGGATAAGGTGATTTCTTAGTCTGAAAGAAAATCTTTGCCTAAAGCAGGAGAAGGAAGCCCAAGTAACTGACAATGACAGTGAGCAAAAGTCTGGTTAATCAGAAAATAATAATAATAATTTAGTCCAAGACTTTTCATGCTAGAGAGGAAATTTAGTAGTGCATTACTTGGTAGATCCAAGGAAAAGGTGACACTATTCTGTACAGGTCTCTATTGACAGAAATATGTTAAAAAAGCTCACAGAGATGTCAAAACCAGTAATACCAAATAACAGTAAATAATTAATAAACAGCACCAAATCATAGTAAACAGAGTAAAAACAATAATACCAAAAAATGTCTGTAATTGAGAATCAGTGCATGAATTACAGTGACCCTTAAAAAGCAAAGCCAAATGACGAAAATTCCAAAATTTTGTTGTTGAAGGAAATCCTGTTTTGGCACATGCAGGGTGTGTATCATAAATCAATGGTTTTGGAAAAATCCATCTAGAACTGCTGTATTTTACTGAATTATTTGCCTTTACCCGTCCTATTGAATTCCATTATTCTGTTAATATCTGAGCTCGAGTTTTGTTTCAGAGGATTTCTTTTGCTTTCACCACCTGCTTCTATGGCTCATTCCTGGGAGAAAGACTTCTCCACATCTAAAATATTTCCTGAGAACAGTTCATTCCTTTGTACCAGGTGAGTATTGACACAACAATTGAACAATTTGTATTGATTCATCAATTACTAAAATCAAAGTTATAAATCCACCAAAGCTTTCCATCCCTCTTTTGTTGTCTCTTTTAATTTTTTTTCTTAACTCTGCCATATCCTACATCCTATTCCTGCTCAGCATTTCCATATATTTGGATTTCATCTGACCAGGAGTTGTTTGATTTGACAAATTCTGTATTTGCAGCATCAAAATATGTTGCTATGGAAAAAGTTACGAGTTCTAATTAAGAATGCAGAGGTCACAAGTTTCCCAGAACCAGCAGGGCATAGATCCTAGGAGAAAAGAATCACAACATAAAAAATCCAGAGATATGTCACTCTGCAACTTTCCAGATCTGAAAAGGGAACAGCAAGCGTTCAGGACAAAACACGAGGCTGAAATTCATTCAGATGCTGAATTCTCCCTTCCCACTGGCACAAGTTGCTTCTGAAATTCATGCAGAGCACTGAGATTTGAAATGTCATCCCAATACAACTGAAACTGAGGAGAGAGGGAAATTAGATGGGCACTAGCAGAGAGAAATCAGATCTGCCAGCTCATCCTTCCAACTCCAACACCAATATTGAATCAATTTTCATGTCATGGTGCTGAGGTTTTGATGAACTACCTGTGTCCATCTCATCCTTTGAAAGATCATCCTCACTCCCCGGAACAGGGTGGAATTTTGGGGTTGTCCTGTACAGGACCAGGAGCTGGACTGGATCATCCATGTGGGTCCCTTCCAGCTCAGGATGTTCTGTGATTCTAGCTTGGATTTCCCTTCAGTACCTTGAGCTGTTTAACTGTTTAGGGTTTCCCCTTTTATAAACTGTTATTTCTAAACAATTATTGTGACTTTCCCCTCCTTTTGCTCCAGTTTAGCCAAACTAAGGACCATCAGCACAAGCACAGCCTCGGGTCTGAACTGCCCCCACCTGTGACAAGGTGTGCCCACACAATTCCTCAATATATCAATATCTCAATAGATCAATATCTTCATCAGAGCACAGGATTTAAGATCAGCTCAGCTGGACCAAACCCCTGCTCTGGTGTTGGCCATTTCTGCAATATTGTGGTAAATGAAACAGTTAAGCCATCAAATCATAGAAAATCCTAAATTGGAAGAGACTCACAAGGCTCATCAAAGTCCAGAATTTCTAATCAAAATGTACTTAGCTTCTAATCTTTTGACAGTGTTGGAGCTCTCCGAGCTCCCACTGCAGTCATTTTTTATTTTTAAATGACTAATATTGTGTAAATATCTTCCTGTTGGTGCTCCCTGCCCTGCAGTAGCAGGACACAGCAGCTCCTCTCCCCGAACTCTGCAGTTCAGGGAAGTGTTGCTGCTACACACAGAGCCAAGGGATCCCCAGCTCCTCCCTGAGAGCTGCTGGGTTTCTGTCTTGGGGAGAAGGGAAATCTGTGGTCTGATGGCTCCTGCTCCCCAGTTCTGCTTCTAGATGCAAAAAACCCCCATTTCCTCACAGGTATTTGATATTTTCCCACAGAAAACACAGAACCACATTCCAGAAAATGTATTTTTGTGAGGATGGGGAGGCCCTGG
>VZRS01013368.1:2158-23903 GCA_013398055.1 Ifrita kowaldi | reverse complement strand
TCCAACCCAAACCCTCTGGGATTCTGTGACCCTCACGCTGAAACCCCCACAGTGACACCCACTGCAACACCACCAGTGGCTCTGAGGGATGTGCAGGACTGTGCCCAGGAAAGGAGATGGGATGAACGAGGACTGTCTGTGCCACCTTCTCCTGACAGCAAAACCAGAGGGAATGGGAATGGAAAACACGGAATTAAGCAGCCGATCTGGCCCAAGGTTCGGTGTGTGCTGCGATGGTGACGGACGAGCCCCAGGCACTGGGGCTGTGCTGGAGCCCTGTGGACACAGAGGGGCAGCCTTGGGACATCCTGCCTGGAGGAGGAGCCGGGAGGAGGCCGGGCAGGAGCAGCTGCTGGGATGGAGCTCCTGCTCTCCCCAGGTTCGCTCTACCTGCGGAGCACTTTGCTCGCAGATTTCCCTGGAGCATGGAGCATTCCTTTTGGGACAGTCTGGCTTTCCTTCCCAAAGTGTCCCTAATGCAGAATTCCTTCAGCTCCCGGGGTGGCTCCTGCTCCCACCCTGCTCCATCCCTGGGGAGGCTTTGGGGTCCGAGCTCAGAGCAAAGCCCAACTGCTCCTTCCAGCTGGCCATTTCTGCATGACTCGAGAGCACCAGGAGATTACAGAATGTCCTTTCCTCTTCGGGGTTTTTAATTAACATTTCTATTATCGAGCCTAATTAGCACAGCTCTGGCTTCCATCTGCTTTTCCCCGTTGCAGCCTGCTGCAGACACTTAGTGCGACATCCTGCAGCCCATCACGGGGAATAACAAATGAGCAGTGCCGCGCTCGCACGGCACAGCTGGAGCCACAGGACCTCGGGGACAAGGGACAGCCGCTCCTTGGAGCTGCTGGTTTATTCCTGGTGTCACCCGGGGCTGTTGGTGACACTGTGGCCACGGGAGCCGCACGTGCTGGCAGCGCTGGTCCGGCGGAGCCGCCTCTCAGAGCCTGTCCGGATCCCTTCCACTCGGGATGAGCACGATCCCATCAGCGCTGTCAGCCAGGGCCCTGGGTGGCAGCCGCGTCACCCAGAGCGGTGCTGGCCCCGCGCAGGGACAGCCCCGGACGGAGCAGCTCCTGTGCAGCGACCTTTTCACTCTCCCGGCACAGATGGAAGTGCCAGCTCGGCTCCGCGGAGCGCAGCAGCTCCTGACAGCTGGCCCCAGGAATCGGCTCCCTTCACCTCCCATCAGTCCAGGAATTCCACGGATGCCCCAGGGCGCCGCTCCCTCAGCTCCGGCATCCCACAGAGCCCTCACCCGCAGCTCCCGGCCTGGTTCTGCCACAGCCGCTGTCCCTGCACAGCCACCCCTGCTGACAATTCCAGGGAANTCTCTCCAGCAGCTCCAGGCCCTCCCTGTGCTGGGTCCCAGGGCTGGGGCAGCTCTGCAGGTGGGGTCTCACCTGAGGGGGCACAGGGACAGAATCCCAAATCCCTTTCCTGCTGCCCACGCTGGGGCTCAGCCCAGAATTCGGGAGTTTCTGGGCAGTCAGAGCACATGCCCAGGGCACATCCAGCTGTTCATCCAGCAGATCCTCAGGCAAGGCTCCACTCTGGAGGAGACCTCAGCCAAACACAGAGCAGGGAATGGGGCCGGGGGGCCCAGCAGGAGCCTTCCGGGAGCTCTCTGACTGCCCCGAAGCCCCTCCGGCTCTCGTTCCCCAGCTCTGGTGTCTCAGGTGTGAGAAGGAGGCCGTGTGTGCTCGGGCCGGGATCCGGGGAGAGCTGCCAGGCACCCCGGGATGGGAGGGCTCGGGAGATGGATGGGATTCGCTGCATAAATTCCTCAGCTCTGTGCGAGGCAGCTCGGTTGTGGTGCTGATGAAGCGCGGTCGGGCCCGGAGCTGTCTGAGAGCCTCGGCAATTAGCAGGGATGAGAGAGACCGCAGAGAGCCTCCGTCATTGATCCGGAGCTGGAGTGCGGCAGGGAGGGGAAACGCGCTGAGTCAGCAGCCCCTGTGTGAGCCCAGCCCTGCTCCGAGATGGAAATCGGACCCTTCCCGGGCTGCTTGCACAGGAGCTCGGCTCAAATCCACCCGCATGGCACCAGACTGGCACCGGGAATGCGCGGGGCGCGGAGACACTCGGGTTCTGCCGGGATAACTGCGGGGAATTGATGCCCGGTGTCCCGGGGACAGACAGGGGCCACCTCACCCTTCCTCACTGCCAGGCTCTTCCTCCCCTCGGCTCCTGCCGCTGCTGCCCAGCCTCGCTGCCCTGGTTCCCCGTCCCTCGGAGCTGGAGGAGTCACGGGCATGTCCAGCTGTGCCCCAGGGTCACCCCGAGCCTCCCAGGAACGCACGGGGTGTCATTTGTGTGGGGAAAACACTGAAATCACAGCCCTGAAGGAGCACGGGTGGCACAAACCCTGCAACTTCCTGCAGTGCATTCTCACGGAGCTTTTCAAAAAGCTGGATTTTGTTAATTTCCAGTGAAGGCAAATCCATCAGAACCCTTGTAAAGATGTAGGGCGTCAGTACCCACTGTGATTTCCTGCTCCTGATCTGAACTCGTCTCATTCCAGCCTCAGCCACCACATCCCATCAGACGTTTGTCTCCCAGATGGAAACACTCGGGAGTGTCAGCGATCCCACACTTCTGCAGGAACGTGGAGCAAGGATCTGATTATTCCTTAATTCCCTCCTGAGCTCACCATCCTTTCTTAAAATCAGAAAATGACAGAACCAGGAATGGTTTGGGTTGGAAGAAACCTTAAATCGCATCCCACCCCTGCCATGGCAGGGACACCTCCCACTGTCCCAGGCTGCTCCAAGCCCCAATGTCCAGCCTGGCCTTGGGCACTGCCAGGGATCCAGGGGCAGCCACAGCTGCTCTGGGCACCCTGTGCCAGGGCCTCCAAGCCTCCCAGGGAAGGATTTCTCCCCAATATCCCTTCTATATTTATCCTCATTCCCTTCCTAAGGGACACATTCCAACCCCAGTTCCCTCTGCTGGGAGCCAGGGCCTTTCCTGATACCCAGGCTGGGCCTCACACACCAAAACCAGCCCAGCTGAGCTCGAGGTCACACAACCACCAAAGGTTCTCATTTCTCTGCTGTGTCCTCAACTCCTTAAAGCCAAAATCCACATCCCCCTGTGGCTCTGGGGATGGAGAGCGGGATGAGATCACCACAAGGAGGAAATTTGGGCTGCTCAGAGCACGCAGCACAGGGATGGGATTCCCTGCAGGACTGCCAGGGCCAGGCAGGGCAGACGTGCCGGGATCACGCTCCTGCCATGATCCTCTGCCTCCAGCAGGCAGCACGGAGGAGCCCAGCACTGAGGATGTCCCAGTTCCCAGCTGGACACCAGAGATGTGCCCTGTGGGACGCCAGGGGTTCAGGACGGCCCAGCCCCTGTCCATGGGGTCCCTGTGCACCCACAGGGTGTGTGACACACGGGCTGGCAGCAGGAATGGGAGAAATCCCACCCTGCTCTCTCCTCCCTCCATCCGTGCTGCTTCCACATCTCCATGGCAACCATCCCACTCAAATTAGCTAATGGCAGCGAGAAGCTGGAGAACACTTAGGAAATTCTCGTGGAATCGTTCCTGCTCCTCCAGTTTGCTCCGTTCCGCTGTGTAAAACATCTCCTGCTCGTGCAGCGGTGGCACGGGCACGTGGGGAGTGTGGGGGCTGTGCTTGGCTGATTTCCCTGCACCAAACCCGGGTGGAATCTGAAAACCCCGAGTGCTCCCAGGCACGAGGGATGGAGGTTTTATTTAGGTCATTACAGAAAGCCTCTGTTAACTCACCTGGAGAGCAGCGCACATGAAAATGGAAATATGGCTCTGAACTGCCTGGGTCTGCTCACGGAGCAGGTTATTGCTCATGCCAGAGGTTATTAGAAGGAAAATCAGTTGTTTAAAATGTTTCTGATTGTCTCCTGGCTGTTCCCAGGACCCCAGCACACACTGAATGTGCCCTGGGACTCTCAGAGTGTCCAACACGGAGACAGAGGCTGGTGCTCGGTGACAGATCCTGGATCATGGACTCTCTGGGGCTGGAAAAGCTCTCTGAGAGCAGCAGGCCCAGCCATTCCCCAGCACTGCCACATCCCCAAGTGCCACAGCAAGCTGGGCTCACCCTTCCTGGGATCACAGCTCCTGTCACAAGTTCCCAGCTGTTGGAAAAGCCCTGGTTTCCATTGTCCAAACATTCCTGCTTGAAGCACCAAAGCCACAGAATTTCCCTCCACCTCTCCTTTTGCCTCCTGGATAATTCAGGCTCCCCAGGGCTGGGTACCTCTCCTGGAAGCTCAGGAGGTCCCACTTTGCTGCTTGGTGGGCACCAACCGTCCGAGGCTCCATCTCTCCTGCGCGAGGTGAAACCCAGCAGGCAAATCTGGAATCGATTTCCTGTTTACTGGTGCATGGCTGGGTTTGATTTGTGCCTCGCTGAGGCAATCGGGAATCAGGGTTTCCTCCATGTTTAGATAAATTCAGGACAGGAGTGGGCAGCACATGGCAGTGCCACAGCTCTGGACACGGAGCCTTCAGCCAGCGAGGTGGCCGCAGGTCCGGCTTCCAAATCTGCAAACTCCAGAGATCCACAAGGCTCCTGAAGGCGGAAGGAATTCAGTGCCTGTTAAAAGTCTGAATTTTGGGAAGGGTGATGAACTGATGGCTCTGAATTCCCCTGGGGATGGAGAATGAGGCCCATCTCAGGCTCTCCCAAGGGCCACCTTGGTGCTTCAGATGTGGAAGCAACATCAAAAGAGATAAAATAAATAAAAGCCAGGGGAGGCTCGGGTTGGATATGAGGGAAAATTCCTTCCTGGAAAGGGCTCTCCAGCCTGGCGCAGCTGCCCAGGGCAGGGGTGGAGTCCCCATCCCTGCAGGGATTTCCAAGCCCTGTGGATGTGGCACCTGGGGACAGGGGTCAGTGTGGCCCTGGCAGTGCTGGGGAAGGGTTGGGCTCTGTGATCTTAGAGGGATTTTCCACCCTCAACGATTCTGTGATTCCATAAATCCCAAGCCCCATTGGAATAACGGCCCTGGGATGTCCCTGGAGCTCTGCTGGAGGTGACACCTGAGCCCAGACATTCCCCAGGGTTCGGCTGCAGCACCCAGACCCTGTCCCACCAAATGTGGGGAACAGAGGGGAACAGTCCTGGGCTCCGAGGGAAAGCTGCCGGCTGCTGGGAGGCTCCTGCAGGTGGGAAGGGTGATCCGTGGGGAGTGGGAAGCACAGGGCAGCTTCCCTGCTGCTGCACAGCGCCTCCGGAGCTGGAATAGCAACTCCAGGAGGGGAGAAGCACTGCTGAGGTGTTTTTCTGCTGTCAGAGCAGGAAAGAACCAGCACTGCTCGTCGCTGTAGCCTGCTGAACTGGAAACAAGGCTCTGAGCCTGACGTGCTCGTCTGTACACTCTATTTATATTATTTTTCCCATGGAGTGTCTTTTTAACCCTGTGGCACACAGACTGGGAACAGGAGGGACCTCGGGGCGGTGCACAGCCTGCTCCACAATGAGCTGCTCTGAGCACGTTTCTTGGGAATTTGAGAGGGGTTTAAAACTTAAACTTCTCTGGTTTTAAGCTTCCTTTCGGTGCTTTCAGACACAGACTCACCTTTCCGCCAGGAGCTTCCCCATACCCGACGGGATGAGCCCGGAGCAGGAGCGTGCCCAGGCTCAGCCACCTGTGGAAAAGAAGAGTTAATAACTTGTTCCCTCTCGTCTCCCTCTGTCGTTTGCAGATCCTGGAAGCGCAGCTGGAGGGTGGATCAGTGCAGCCTGTGCATCCCGGGCTGCGGGAAGGGCATCGGCTCCTGATCCGGGATGGGAGAGCTGGGCGGGGCACAGGAGGGGCCAGCACAGGGAATGCAGCCTTGGGAAGCCTGGCTCTGATGGAAAAACAGAGCCTTGGCTGATGCTCACGGTGAACTGCGCTGGATTCCAGTCCTGTCCTCTCAGGATCCTGGAATCCTTGGGGTTGCAAACCCCTCCAGGACCATCGAGGCCCAGCTGTGCCCGATGCCCACCTTGTCCCCAGACCAACGTCCAGTCCCTCCCTGGGCACTCCAAACCTCCCTGGGCACTCCAAACCTCCCTGGGCAGCCCCTGCCAAGGCCTGAGCACCCTTTCCATGGGGAAATTCCTGCTGATGTCCAACCTGAGCCTCGCCTGGCCCAGCTGGAGCTGAAGTTTGAGAAGAATCACCAATATCTGACCAGATTTAGGTATTTTTAGTGCAGATGTGAACCCAGAACTGGCCTGATTTCTGCAGATGTTCCTCTCCCCCTGGGAGCTGCAGCACTGAGGGACTCTCGGGGAGGGTTCTTGGGGTTTGCTCCTCCCTGGATAATTCTCTTTGCCTTGGAAGTTGGAATTTATTACCTACAACTACCAGAAGAACCAGCAAACAGGAGAGGTATCCATCATGTGTCCATCACATCTCTTTAAACCCCATTCTCCTCTCATTCCCAGTAAATAACCGGCAAAATTATGTGAAAATAAAACCCCATCATAATAAAAATGACTTTTTAGGCAGTTGGCAAAGCAAATTTCCAAGTGAGAAAAATAGAAGCCTGGGAAATAACTCAATATTCAAGATACCAGCCCATCTTCATCAGCCTGTGCTACCAGATTAAGTTGTCAATGGAAAATCTTGATTTAAGGCTTTTTTTCAGAAGTGCTGTGACTTCGATATTGAAATTTCCCAGCAAATAAAGTCGTACACAGGGATAAATCAGCCCCTTCTCTCAAAACATTTGCTCAGGGATTTAATTTGAAAGCTGAATAGCTTATGGCATTTATTATCAGCTCATTGAATGACAAGTTTAAACTTCAGTTAAATATTCAGCCTGCTTTTAATACGACATTTTCGCTGCTCGTGTGCAGCAAAGTCTATTTATTATTCCCAGAATAAAGTTCAAATTTGGGGAAACAAGCCCAGGAAGAAGGAGTGGAATATTGAGGAGTGATGAGTTTATTTTAACTGCTCTGCCAGCTACTTTTAAGAACATTTACTCACTAAAATATTGGGTTTTGGGAAATTTTGCTCAATTGGGGCATAGAGGGTCATTAAGATGGGTTGGAATTTCCCCAGGCCCCCATGACTGTTCCTGCCCTGTCAATCCCCAGTGAGAAGGAGCAGGATCCATGCAGAACATTTCATGTATTCGCATCCTGGGATTGTTTCCATAAACTGCTAAACTTCAAACAAACCCATCCTTTTCCCCTTCTTTTCCTGTTGGGAGCTGTTCTTTATTTTAGTGGATGTCAGAAACTTTCTTCTGCTTCTCAGCCTGAACTTATCCACGGACCCTTCAAATCCTTCAGGATAAATCCTTCCCTGGTGTCCAGCCCTGTATTTCTCCAAGGCAATCCCACCCCTCCCAGTTCCAGCTTGGCTCAAACAGTTAATCCCCACTTTCAGCCTTCCCCCAGGGGAGAGGCTCAGTTTGGGTCTGGTTTAGGCAGAATCACAGAATCACAGAATCACCAGGCTGGAAGAGACCTTCAAGATCATCGAGTCCAACCCATGTCCCAACACCTCAACTAAACCAAACCATGGCACCGAGTGCCACATCCAATCTCTTTTTAAACACACCCAGGGATGGTGATTCCACCACCTCCCCGGGCAGACCATTCCAATATTTTATCACTCTTTCTGTAAAAAGCATTTTCCTAATATCCAACCTATATTTTCCTTGGTGCAACTTAAGACTTGAACCGGACACGAGGAGGACACCAAAGCTGCTGGGGCAGCTCAGCACCTGAGCTCCTCCCACCTCAGGGCTTGGGACGGCGTTTTCATGGAATCCTGGAATGGTTTGGGTTGGGAGGCACCTCAAATCCCACCCAGTGCCACCCCTGCCATGGCAGGGACACCTCCCACTGTCCCAGGCTGCTCCCAGCCCCAATGTCCAGCCTGGCCTTGGGCACTGCCAGGGATCCAGGGGCAGCCACAGCTTCCCACCCGCTCTGTTTTAGCCACGTTTGATGTTTTCTGCACATTCCACATCCACCTGCCATCCTGAGAACAGGAATAAATCACTAAATGACCACGGAGGGCCCCAGCTGCCCGTGCCCACCCCCAGTTCAGCATTTCTGAGCTCAGGCTGTGCCTCTCCCAGGCTCTCTCCTCGCTCTGCTGATGGAAGCAGCTGAACTCCGGTGTTATCTGTGCCGTACACATGGATAAAAACCCAAATAAGCACCAGGAGCCAGGCTGGCAGCCTTGAAAATAGAAATCTGAAAGCTTTTTACTGAAGCAAGCCCATGAATAAAACCCACTCCACGTCCCAGGAAGGAAGTGTTATCCCTGGAAATGAACTGCCCTGGCTGACAAGCTCCGAGGGGCCCTCGGCATCCACGCAGAGCCCCGGGAAAGGATGTACTTGGAATTACAGGAGCCGTGTCGCCTGTCAGCCCTCACGAGGCACTGCAGAGTCATCCAGGCTTGAATTTCGAGTTGGTTTTGATTCTCTCGGCTGTTGAGAAAGGCTTGGAGCAGTTTATTTGTCACAGGCACTGTCACATTGTGTCACCTGTGCTGTGCCACAGCCAGCAGGACGCTGCTGGCCCCTGGGCAACCCAGAGGAGATGCAATTCCTCCTGGACATAAGGAAAACCACTTCAAAAATAGGAATTGTCTGCATTTATCCCATTTAAATGCTGCACTGGAACAGAACATTGCACACAATGCCAGGAAACAACAGGTGAAAATAAAAAGAGGTAATGGGATAAACAGTAAGAGAACCTCACCACCACTCAATTTCCTGCATTAAATATCTGCCTCCAGATCTATTCAATATCCACATTTCAGGGAGAGCCAGAAGTGGTTTTCTCTGGTCATCTATAATATAAAAAGTCCTGCTGATGGATACAAAGAATACGGGATGGGGCATTCCTGTCCTGCCCGCTGGACGTGGCTCTAGAGCAGGGCAGGGACAGAACCTCTCTGTTCAGCGCCACGGCAAGGACCTCCGGGGTGCTCCGGGAAAAGTGCTGGGATAAGGAGCTGATGCCTCTCTCCCTCTGGCTTCCATCTGAAGAGCTCCAGGATCCAAAAAGCCTGGAGTTGTTCATTAATTACCCTGGCCAGCCCCGGGAGGCTGATCGGGATCAGCTCCCACGCCCCGTCCGTGGCTGCGGCTCAGGGACAGCCCCAGAGCCAGGGATGATCCTTTAATCATCAGACAGCTCATTAACACGAGCAATTACTGCTCCAAAGCGAGTGAAAATAGAGCCTCGGCGGGGGCAGCAGCTCGTGGTTTGTGTGGGGAGCCCCCAGGGCGGCCGGGCTGGAGAGCCTGGCCTGGCACCGCCCCGTGTCCGTGGGTTCCTGATCCCGGCCTTTGCCGGCCCTGGGAGCAGCTGGAGCAGCAGAAAGGATCCCGAATTCCCGCACCGAGGCACAGCCAGTTGTCCGTGGAATGGTCTCCTCTCACCTGACCCGGCTGCACCACTTCCCTCAGGAAATGCTGCACAGGGAGCAAGAGGGTAAAGGAGATTTTCCACCCCAGGGATTCCAAGCAGATGGAACCAGTCCAGAGGAAAATGAATCCATATGCTCTGAAGGATAGGGGGGCAGGGCTCACCCCTTATGCCACGATGGATTGTAGGAATCAGCCCCATCCCAAAAATCGTCTGGGACAACTCCAGTGCCCGGCACACCCTGGAGCAGTGGGTGAGTGTAACACGGCGTGGATTTGCAATGAGAAATAATAATAAAAACCTTTTCCAGCAGCCCCTGCCTGGCCCGACTGCCACCCCACACGGCAGCCCTGCACTGCTCAGACTCCTCCGGGACACAACTTTGCCCAGCTCTCAGCTGATTCCTTGCCCAGCCAATTTAATCTGTGCCAGGTCTCTGCCCCAGACCCGCCCTGCCCCATCCCTGGTGCCTGCAGCTCCCAATTCCATCATTCCCCGGGCAGGGAGACCCCCGGATCCAGCCCATTCCTTCTGCACTTCCCCACAAAAACCTCTTCCCTCGCGAGGATGCCGAGAGAAAAAACCGGCTTTGTCTGCCGATGGAAAGTTCCAAGGCTGGTAATTTGTGTCACCTAATTAGCCCAGCAATGTAAATTAGAGCCAGGTTCATCCGTCAGTGCAGGGTTTGATGAGCTCGGGGTGCTCCCTCCTGAGCTCCCTCAGTGCCTGNAATAGTATAAAAAATTATATAGTATCAAATAAGGTAAAGTAAAATTAGGTAAGGTATAATAAAATTAAAGATAAAATATAATCTAAAATAAGAAAATAAAATGAAATAAGGTAAAAAAAGTAAAATGAAATTAAAAATAAAATAAAAAAGAAGATATAAAATAAAAAATAAAAAACCCAATAAAATAAAAAATAAAATAAATTTTAAACAATAACTTTAAAAATAAACAATAAAATAAACAATAAAAACCCCAACAAAATAAAAATAAGAACACAATAAAGTAAAAACAATAAAATTAAAATAAAATGAAAACAGTAAAATAAATTTTAAAATAATAAAATTTAAGAGAAATTAAAAAGAAAATATAAAACTGAAATTAACTAAAAATTAAAATAAAATATAACAAAATAAAAAGATTCAATTAAAAATAAATGTGCTAAGCTGAACCTGCCAAATGAGGAATGGGCAGCAGCTCCAAATTCTGATGCTTCAGTAGTCCCAAACCCAAGTGATGAGAGGTTCAAGCTGAACTCCCTGGAACAGGGAGCGAACCTCAGGGATGTGGGGAGTGGCAGCACAGGAACAGCTCCTCCAGGCCAGCAGTGACACCCAGAGAGCTCCAAGGGCCTCTCCCTGCGGGTGGAAACCTGCCCCAGGAGGGACCAACAACGGCAGGAAAGGGCAACAAAAGATCCCATGGAAAAACAGAATCCCTGAGGCTGGAAAAGCCCTCCCAGCCCATGGAGTCCCAGCTGTGCCTGACCCCACCTTGTCCCCAGCCCAGAGCTCTGAGTGCCACCTCCAGGAACTCCTTGGGCACCTCCAGGGATGGGCACTCCCCCATAATCATAATTTTGGGGGTTGGAAGGGACCTCAAAGCCCACCCAGTGCCACCCCTGCCCTGGCAGGGACACCTCCCACCGCCCCAGGCTGCTCCAAGCCCATCCAGCCTGGCCTTGGCTCAGGTGCACATAAAGACACGAATTTCACCCCAAAAGGACCAAGCTGCAGCTTCCTCTCTCCTCATTTCCTCTGCTGACACCCAAACCCACCAGCCCAGCCCTGCCCTCCAGATCAGCAAAGGGATTCCTTGGTGTGTGGCCAAGGCTGCGTTCGGCCACGGCCCTGCGCTGCCGTGGGGACAAGCAGGGGATGAGGAGGGAGGGAAGGGATGTCCCCATCCCAGCTGGTGGCACATCCCTGCAGGGGACCTGCGGCTCTGCTCGCCCTCACTCACTGCAATCACAATCCCACATCTCCTGTATTTCCCAAACACAAAAAATCCAGCTGCCTATTAAAGCTGAAATGAGGCATTTTGAGAGCTTTTAGATTTATACAGCCAATGCCTCAAAAGAAATGGATGGCTCCATTATAATGAGAAAGAAAGAAAAACCTTTCCCAGAGCCCATTACAAAATAAATAATAATAATAAAAAAAAAAGTCATTGATGTCGCCTACTCGACAAAAAAAACCTAATTTAAGGTTTATGACAAACATGCCAAAACAAGCACAGGCTGCTCGGGATCATTCGCGAAACACAGCAATAGATGAATAAACAGCCATAAGTAATGCAGGGAAAATTTGTTAATTAAACATTTAATGTAACCGAGCTCGTGAGCTGGCTGGGGGTTGAACTGAGCTCTATTTTTAGTGCTCACTGAGCTGAGCAGCTCCTCTACCCACACACAGAAATTACGGACCCGGAGTTAATTACAGGCTGGGAAGGGGGTTGGATGCAGAGCAAAAGGGTCCGTGGCGGGCTGGCTNAAGACCAGGAAAAGGCATCACCACTCTCCCTGGGCAGCGCAGATCCTCCCCGCCTGCTCTCCCACCATTCCAGGAATGGCGGAATTGGGAGGAAAAGAAGGAATCACGGATTGCTGCGCACTGAGGGGAGCCCCCACCGAAGCTGGGCTCCGCTCGGGGTCCAGCTCCTCTGGAAAGCAGAGCTCCAGCAGCATTCCTGAGGCACAGCAGGGACAGCTGCAGAAGGAAATCGGAACTCTCACCAGAGCCATCTCGTTGTTCTGCCAGCTATTGATCTGCTGAGGTAGAATCAGATAAAAGAAATGAGATAAAGAAAGGTAAAGTAAGGTAAGGTGTCATTAAATTAAAAATAAAATAGTATAAAAAATTATATAGTATCAAATAAGGTAAAGTAAAATTAGGTAAGGTATAATAAAATTAAAGATAAAATATAATCTAAAATAAGAAAATAAAATGAAATAAGGTAAAAAAAGTAAAATGAAATTAAAAATAAAATAAAAAAGAAGATATAAAATAAAAAATAAAAAACCCAATAAAATAAAAAATAAAATAAATTTTAAACAATAACTTTAAAAATAAACAATAAAATAAACAATAAAAACCCCAACAAAATAAAAATAAGAACACAATAAAGTAAAAACAATAAAATTAAAATAAAATGAAAACAGTAAAATAAATTTTAAAATAATAAAATTTAAGAGAAATTAAAAAGAAAATATAAAACTGAAATTAACTAAAAATTAAAATAAAATATAACAAAATAAAAAGATTCAATTAAAAATAAATGTGCTAAGCTGAACCTGCCAAATGAGGAATGGGCAGCAGCTCCAAATTCTGATGCTTCAGTAGTCCCAAACCCAAGTGATGAGAGGTTCAAGCTGAACTCCCTGGAACAGGGAGCGAACCTCAGGGATGTGGGGAGTGGCAGCACAGGAACAGCTCCTCCAGGCCAGCAGTGACACCCAGAGAGCTCCAAGGGCCTCTCCCTGCGGGTGGAAACCTGCCCCAGGAGGGACCAACAACGGCAGGAAAGGGCAACAANCTCGACAAAAAAAACCTAATTTAAGGTTTATGACAAACATGCCAAAACAAGCACAGGCTGCTCGGGATCATTCGCGAAACACAGCAATAGATGAATAAACAGCCATAAGTAATGCAGGGAAAATTTGTTAATTAAACATTTAATGTAACCGAGCTCGTGAGCTGGCTGGGGGTTGAACTGAGCTCTATTTTTAGTGCTCACTGAGCTGAGCAGCTCCTCTACCCACACACAGAAATTACGGACCCGGAGTTAATTACAGGCTGGGAAGGGGGTTGGATGCAGAGCAAAAGGGTCCGTGGCGGGCTGGCTTGGGGTTGTGGGGTTGTTCCTTCCCCACAGCCGGGGCTGTGTGTGGGATCTGCATCCCCAGGGATGTGCCAGGCCCTGCTGGGCAGCACCTGCACAGTGCCAGGGGCTGCTCTGCTCCTCACCCGCCCCACAGCGAGGGGCTGGGGGCACCAGGGGCTGGGGGCACAGCTGGGACAGCTGATCCCGGCTGCCCCGAGGGATGTCCCAGCCCAGGACATTGTGCTCAGCACGGGACAGGGCTGGGGCACATTTGGGGTTTGCATTCCCAAGCCGTGTGCCGGAGCCCTGCTGTCCAGGGATGGCTGAGCACCACGGGGAGTGGGGAATTAATGCCTTGGTTTGCTTTTCCTACCCAGCTGTCTCTCTCAACCCACGGATCTTCTCACTTCCACCCTCCCAGATCTCTCCCCGTCCTGCTGGGAGAGCGAGTGAGAGACTGGGGGGGATCGTTTGGCAGCTGGGGTTGAACCCCGGGAGCAGCCAAGGGAAAAGCTCTGCTCCTGCACAAATCGGTTTCCCTGGAGCCCCACAGAACCCTGGTCCCCTCCGGGCTCTCCCCCTCCCCGAAAACCACCACCTGCAATCGCTCTCGTTTCAAGTGGCAACCCCTGGAAAGAACAAACCCAAGCCTCCCTCTCCCCGTGACTGCTCATTAGTGTGGACGCTGCCATGCATCACCCTAACGAGGCCCGGCCGTTCCACAAACTGCTGCCCTGGGCTTCGTGGAAGCCTCCAAAAATCACAGGAATTTTGCAGGGGGAAAGAAAAGCCATTAGTTAACCATAAATAGTCACGAAGTAACAGCGAATGCTGCCAGAAGCTGCCTGGGTTTCACTAATAACTGCTGCCCGAAGCATAAGGCGGGGTTTAAACGTGCTGCTCTTTTATTCGGAGCAGGAAAAGCTCCCGGGTCCTGCCGGAGCAGCACAGAGCAGCCAGCACTGGCAGGGCACAGACAGGATCCGTCACAGCTCGGACAGGAATGTCTGAGCCCCACAGAGAAGGAGGCAAGGTGAGGAAAGGCTCGTTGTTCCACACTCTGCCTCCTTCTCCCTGCAGCATTCCCGCAGTTACGGACAGCAGGCTACAGCTGGCTGAGAGAAACGGGCACTCCCAGCTGGAATGGGGCACGGACACCTCCCCATGCCCGAGCCCCCGGGAATTTGGGGTCAGGAATGGTAGGGGGATGTCTAAAAACAGCTTTCTCCTGTCAGCTTTCGGCATTTCTGTTGGGTTTGCTGTAGGAAAATAAAGCTTGGGCGAAGGGTGGCTGCTCACGGGGGCTCCGGATGGGCTGGGGAGCAGGGCAGGGTCCGGCTCCAGCAGCTCCACCGGGAGACTTCGGGGGAATCGCTGCTCCGCCGGGGCTGCGTCTTCCTAACACGGAGGTCAATGGGTATTTATGATCTGATAATGGAGCGTATCACAATGACAGGGAGGTACAACCCAGGCAGGCAAACAGAATGCAGAGATCTCCCTTTTCAGCGTCAAGAGCCACGGAGGAGGGAGACTGAGAAGGCTCCAATTCCCACCGCCTGCACAAGCCCCACGTTTTGGGGCCGAGTCCGGTCCCCAGGTGTGTCAGTAACAAATTTTATTAAAAAACCAGCACTGGCAGCGTGGCTGAGCCACCAAGTCATCCCCTTCCAGCAACCAACAAGGCACCTCCTGAAGCCATCACTTGTCTGCAAAGACTTTACTGCAGGTGTAAGTCTTTAATAAGATCATTAAGACTTATATGATATTGGGAAGGAATTCCTGGCCATGAGGGTGGGCAGGCCCTGGCACAGGGTGCCCAGAGCAGCTGTGGCTGCCCCTGGATCCCTGACAGTGCCCAAGGCCAGGCTGGACATTGGGGCTGGGAGCAGCCTGGGACAGTGGGAGGTGTCCCTGCCATGGCAGGGGTGGGGCTGGGTGGCATTTAGGGTCCCTCCCATCCAAACCATTCCAGGATTTTGTGTGATTCTGTACAATCTGAGATTAATAAACTTGTAAATAAGGCTTTCTTAGGTCTCTCAGGAGCTGTGTCCCCTCCAGTGGCCCAGATGCCACAGGAACAGCCCCAACCTTCCGGCCCAGCTACTCCCAGCCGAAGCTGAGGAGGAACATCCACCACACCCTGACATCGAGGGCCAGGCTAACAACAAATCCAACTCTGGACACAAAGAAAGCCACCAGGAGCCCTCAGCACATTCACTCCCTCGTGAGAACACTGTCACACAGTTTATTACTTGCCAAACCCTTGGATGTGCTGTTAATAAAATCCATTACGTAACAGAGGTTTATTTTTAAGGAGCTCGAGCCTCTTGCAGCAGAAACCAGAACCATTTATTTATTGAAGCCCAGAATGGATTCTGAGGTGCTCAGACTGTATGGAACGGGCTGATTGTGCCTGATGCTCCTGCAGAACTGCTGAGGACACTTTATCCCTGTGGAAAGGTGTCCCTGCGAGTGCTGAGGTGGCAGCCAGGGCAGGGTTATCTCTGCTGCTCCACAGGCAGCACAAAGGAGTTTGGAGCAGCAGATGGAGGATTCAGAAAGCTGGGAAGTTCCGTGTGAATGCTCAGTGAGGAGCTTTTTCCCTTTGGGAAGCCTTCCCCAGCCTTGCAGCCCCTCTCCCTGCTCCTGCCGGGGCTGAGATCCCTGGAGGGGTTTGTTCCTTGGAGCTGGGAGCTGGTGTTTGCCCTGCTGTGCTCAGCACTCACCTCAAGGTGCCTGAGCAAAGCAGCCAGAGCACTCCAGCCCTCCCTGACTCCATCAAAGTCACCAGAATTGCTCCCCTGGGGGATCCTTTGGTGCCAGCTCACCCCACGGAGCTGGGGATCCCCTCCCTGGGGCAGGAGGCTGCTGCCAGCACATCCCCAGCACTGGGTGCACACGGAGCTCCTGCTGCCAGGAGGGTTTGGGACACCTCCCTGTGCTTCCAGGAGCTCCGGGTTCATCCCACAGCCCCAGCAAGCACAGCAGCTGTTCACATGAGGAGAATGTGTTCACCTGGACACATCTGGGAGCACAGATCCATGGAAAGGGACCTCAGCTATGGCCTGGGTGTGGGCTGGGAGTAAATCTGTGTGCAGGACAGCTCTGTGCTAGGAGAGGAGTTTAACCTGCAGGTGCTGGAGATGGAGAGGAAGCATTCAGAGAAACTGGAGTGAGGAATTTTGGAGGAGTGAAACCCTCTCAGGGCTCCAGCTGTGAAGCTGCCCTGTGTTTTGGAGTGGGAATAGGGCAGGATTTTGGTGTGGGAGAGTGCGGGAATGCCCTGTGGATCAGGGATGAGGAGATATTGAGGTGCCTGTGGAAGGGGACAGCCAAGGAAGGGTTGTTTCAGTCTGTGGACCTGGTGTCTGTTTGTGGAAATCATTTTCTGGCCTTAATGCCTGAGGTGCCACCAATTTAAAGCTGGTAACTTACTGGCCTGCTGCATTTATTTCAGTTAAAACCAGGAGTTCAGCTCTGTTTTAGTGAGGCAACAGCATTTTCCTTGTTCCCTTCACAGGAAGTCAAAGGGATGGGAATGACCTGTCCCGGTTTCCTTGGAAAACAGTGCTCATCCAGCGGCACATCAAACCTCCCCGGATCTGCAGCAGAATAACAAGCAATTTGTCTGCAGAGCAGGCTTTGGAGCTGATTGTTGTAATTGAGGATGCAGCGGAGAGGCTCCGAGCTTTTGCCAATTTTTCGGGCTCCTGCAATTTTCTCCCGGGAGCTGATTGCCAGCGGGAGCCGTGGCACCTTCATTAGCTCCTCCTGAACCTTCCAGGGAGCTGGGAAAGCAATCGCTGCGTGTTGGGAGCCGGGAGGGAGGAGCTTTGTTTGCTGTCAGAATTCCAGGCACTGGCCCGGCACTGAGGATGGGAATTGTTGGGTTTCTTTCTGCTCCTGTTCCTGAACTCGGCCCAAATGCGAAATCCCAAATGCACCTGCAAACCCTAAATCACCTCTGCCCCTGGAACAACACACAGGGAATGGGCTCAGCTCTTCTGCCAGGCTGGGCAGGGCCTGGCAGCAGGAGGGACATGGAAATGTGCCTCTGGGAAGGGCTCTGGGAGGGTCTGGAGGTGGCACTCAGAGCTCTGGGCTGGGGACAAGGTGGGCATCGGGCACAGCTTGGGCACCATGGGCTGGGAGGGCTTTTCCAGCCTCAGGGATCCTGGGATTCTTAGAGGATGGGACCAGAATCCTCTGCATCTCACCACAAACATCAAACAAGGCTGTTTTTCCGTCAGATCCAGGTTTTCCAAGGCTGGATTCTCTGTCCTGACCCTCTCCTTTGATCTGCTCGGCTTTCCCATCCTGGGTCAGGGATTTCATTCCTTGCCAACCTAAAGGATCCCGTGATTCCTCCCCAGGCACTGAGGGAAGGTGGCCCAGCCTCTCTGCAGTGCTCTGAAGTGTTGCACTCATCAAGGCTGCTGAATAATTTATGCAGATTTATTTCACTTTCGTGGTTTCTCATCTCCCTGCCTCACTTTCTGACCATGCACCAGACAATTATTCCTGGAGCCCGGGAGGTTCAGAGGGAGCCCCCAGGCTGCCCCAAGGCTGGGGCTCTCCCCAGCTCTGCTGTTGATCCCTGCCCGTGGAAGGTGTCAGGATTGACGAAAAGCAGGGGGTGGGTGCCCAGGGTGGGTGCCCAGCCCTCGCTGGCCCTTCCAGAGTCTGTTTTTAACACAGGAATTTTCTGTGTTGCCGAAGAAACGGTTCCTGCCTCGCTCAGGGGTGCCCTCGGTGCCCACCCATCCCATTTCTCCCCATCCTTGTGTTCCCCTGGGTGCAGGATCCCTGTAGGTGCAGGATCCCTGTGGGTGCTGGAACTGTTCACAGAGCAAGTGCTGCTTTCGGGGCACCCTGGCCCCGCTGCCGGGGTGAGGAGCCGGGGCAGAGGCTCCTTCTCCCCGTCTGCAGCCCCAGCACCGCCGCTCCTGGAGCAGCACCGAGCCCCGCGTTCCCTCCTGCTCCTGCCTGCAGCCACGAGCTCCGTGCTCCAGCCGCATTCCCTGCTCCAGAACTGCGGGAGAGCTGCTGGGGCACGGCAGAGGGCTCCGCTGAGGCCAGGGAGGGCTCCGCTGCTGCCCAGGGAGGGCTCCGCTGCTGCCCAGGGCGTTGCTGGTGTGCCTTGGGGGCTGGGGATGCCCAGCTGGGCTAGTGCGGCCCTGGCAGTGCCGCGTGATGGTTGGACCCCATGGCCTGGGAGGGATTTTCCAGCCTAAGTGGTTCCCAGGTTCCTGTGCTGGAGCAGGGGCTTTGTCCCAGTGGGACCCTGGAGCCCCGGAGCAGAGAGGGGTGAAGGATCCACCCCACAAACGCGGTCCTGGTGTGCCCCAGTCCTGCCCAGCCACCTCTGCCTTCTCCGGGGCACTCTGGGTCACTCTGGGTTTATCAAGGCCCCTCCAGAAACATCTCCCTGAGCTCACCTGAGCAGAAGAAGGAACAGAAAGTTCCTACTCCAGTTGTTAATGAGTGATTTGCCTTTTATTTGGCTTGTTTAGTACAAATTTTTGGCCCTTGTGGCAGATGGATTTAAGAAAAGGAGTGGCCCTCCAGATTCACGGCATTTTTAGAAAAAACATAGTTTTTTAAAAGCTGTTCCAGAGGGAAATTATAAAATCATTCCAAGCATTTAAAACTACATTAATTTCACCCTTGTCCCTCAGCTGAGGGGTTGCTGAGGCACAGCTCTGAAGCCTGAACAGGTATTTCTGTTCATCCCCACCAACATGAACACTCAGCTCCTGGCCAGCATCAAACCAGCAGCTCAGACTCACCAGGATGAGCAATTCCTCCTGCACAGAACTCCTGAGGGTCAGGAATTTGGAATGTGCTGCACGGAGCATCTCCCCACTTGCTCCATCAGCTCAGAGGGATCGGGGTGCTCAGAGAAGCCAGGGTCGTTCCAGAGGGCTTTTGTAGGACCAGAAGGGATTCACCATCCCGGGTGTTTCACCCTGACACAACTCACCCTCCCTTCTCCTGCAAACATCTCCCTTTTCAGTCCCATTTCCACTCCAGCTGGGAGGTTTCACCGGGAGAGGCTCCTCCAGATCACAGGGAACGTGCTTCGGGTGCCAGCTGCCAAGGAAAAACCCCACAGGCACTTGAATCCTTCCCTCCTTATTTGGCTGAGCCCGAGTTCCTCACTTTGAAAGCAATCCCCAGGAACTATCCCAGTACACATCATCCCACAGAAAATGCAGAGGGGTTTTCCAAAGTGCCCAGCTCCCTTTCCTGGTTCGGAGCTTCTTCATGTATTTTGAGTGTGTGGCCACTGGCCACGGATTTTCCTTGAGGTTTCTCTGCTCCAGAGGTGGCTTGGGGAGGGAAGAAGGGACGGAAAAGCATCAGGAAAGAGGTGAGCAGGCTGTGTCACCTCATCTGTCCCCTCCCAGTGCCAGGTGAAGGCATCCAGGGTCCTTATCTCTGAGCAGAGTGCTGATACCTGCAAGGCCCCGGGAGATAAGTGAGAACATTGTTCTCAAAGAGGAACTTCGGCTTTAAACGTCTCCAGTTATTTCCAAAACAAGTCTTCCTGTTACTTGTCAAGCAGGAAATGCAGTCAGTGCTGGATTTATCCAAACCTGCACCCTCTGCTGTGTGGGGTGGGTCCCTCCCATCCCATCCCATCCCATCCCATCCCATCCCATCCCATCCCATCCCATCCATCCCATCCCTGGGCACAGCTGGATCTGCTGGGCTGATGTGCTGCCCCAGGGACACATCCCCACCCAAAGGGGACATTCAGAAGGAGCAAGGGGCAAAGGGAAGATGGGAATGTTGGGATAATGCTGCCCAGGGGAAGAGCTGGGCAGGTGCAGCCCCATCCCTCTGAAATCCCTCCACAGTTTTCGAGCCGCCCAGGAAAATAAAAGTGGGAATGCAGACTCAAGGGATGAATGCCAGTGGACACAGACCTGGGCTCATCACAGAATCCCAGAATGGAATGGAGGGAAGGGGCCGTAAAGCCCACCCAGTGCCACTCCTGCCATGGGCAGGGACACCTTCCATGGATGAGGTTTCTCCAAACCCCATCCAACCGGAACCTCTGGGATTTGGGGCCTTCACCCTTTTCCACCTTTGCAGCTGGAAGAGCCTTGGCCCAGGAGCTGCTGATTTCCTTAAGCCCCTGTGCTGTCCGTGCAGGGGAGCTGGTGCTTCCTACCCCGGATGAAGGGCCGGGAGCACAGGAGAGGCTGGAAAATGGCAAAGGTTCCGGCAGCAAACTGCTGGGCTAAACAGCGACCCTCTGTGCTCTCTGAAACCCCACAAGGCTCTGCTTTACACCGGTGTTTGGGGAAGGAATGCCCAGGAGCTGCTGAGGCACTGCCATTGTTGGAAAAGGAGGTGATTTTTGGGGAGAAGGATGGAAGCACTGGCTCCCAAACACACCAGGGGCCCACCAAGCCCCAGGAATTGCTCAGTAACTGGAGCAAAGTGCCTCGGACAGGGAGAGCTCAGCGGGAAGCTGCGGGATCAGGGGAGCTCCTGGTGAGGCTGGGAGGTTGGCAGTGACCCAGGGAGCTGGGAGCCCTCGCTGAGGAATCCTTTTGTCTTTCATCGTGCAATTGCTATTTCAGATTTGTAAATCTTCCCACCTGCTTTCATCTCCTGCTGCAGGTTTCGAGCATTTTGTCTTTTGTAGCACTTCAGAACATCAAATGGACTGGCACTGGAGAGGAGGATGCAGATTTCCAGCACAAACCACACTTTTATGCTCACTTCTCCCTGAATCCCCTGTTTCAAAAAAGCAATGCCTTAGTGCTGCTGTAAATTTCCTTTAAAATCCATAAAAACATAAAATTCTAGGTTCAAGGGAAGAAACCAAAAGCGCTGTGTAGCCCTTCAGAAATAAATCAGACATAAAACCACCACTAAGTGTCTGAAATGGAGTCCAAAGGCTGCCAGTGTTCCTGAAATTGGCTTGAAGTCGTGGAATCTAAAAATCCTGCTGGAACTCCTGGGACTTCCTGTTTTCTTTCCCGAGTGTAAATCTTTAGGGTTTGTGTTTTCAAGCGTGGTGGGTTTGCTTTGGATCCAGAGCCGCCTGTGCAAGGCGCTGGTGCCGGCAGAGAGAGCTCCCAGCACCCCAGGAACTGGGAAGTGGTGCCTCAGGAAAGGACAAAATCCTGCAGGATCACGGGGAGAGGTGGGGGGAAACCAGAGCAAGGGAAAGGACATTTTATAAAAAAAAGGTTGATTTATTTCAGATACAGGGAGGAGGTTTTTGCAATGAGGGTGGGAAGGCCTTGGAACAGATTTCCCAGAGCAGCTGTGGCTGCCCCTGGATCCCTGGCAGTGCCCAAGGCCAGGCTGGACATTGGGGCTGGGAGCAGCCTGGGACAGTGGGAGGTGACCCTGCCATGGCAGGGGTGGGATGGGATGGGATTTAAGGCTCCTTCCCACCCAAACCAGTCTGGGATTCTATATGGGATGAGATGGGATGGGATGGGATGGAGTGGAATGGAATGGAATGGAGTGGGATGGAATGGAATGGAATGGAATGGAATGGAATGGAA
>VZRS01013367.1:872359-956466 GCA_013398055.1 Ifrita kowaldi | reverse complement strand
ATATATATATATAGCATTCAAGAGAACAGAGATTCAAGAGCCAAATCGGGGCAGCCATGACACTGAAGTTTATTTATTTGATGATTTATATTTTTGTTTATTTATTGTCTCAGCAACACATAAGGGAAAGACTTTATAGTGAGATTCAGTGAAGTGAGTTATACATTGACAAAGGAATGAGACAGTAGTAAGCATGGATCTGAAATCATCACTGTGGTGTTTTCGAAGCAATTTGCATTTTGCGTTCTCAGGTGTTTGTTACTACTGAAGCTGTTTTGTTAATATCTCATACTTCAATCAAACATATCTGAGTTATTTGCAGTAGAATTTTGACAGAAGATAATTCACTGATATTCTACTATGGTGATCTCAAATGTAATTTGCTCATACCATTTTAGCTGTCTTGAGTGAATGAGTTAAATAACATTTGCTGTCATCTTCAGCCTAGTTTAGCTTTGTTCAGTTGGGCCATCCTATGCAGGATATAAATGTGTTCTTTATGAGCTAAAACCAGGGAGAACAGTTAAGAGCAGAGAGTTAAAAAGAAGTGTATGGTTTCCCAGATAACCTGAGTTAGTGTACTGCCCAATGCATCCAGTAGAGGGGACTACACTGATTTAGAGAAAGAAACTGTGGGAAACCCACAGCATCTGAGGTCTTTATGCTAGCATGCATAGACACTTGTGACCTTCTCTTTAAGTGAGGGGCTTCCTGTAGAGCTCACAAATGTGTATTCTGTTTTCAGTATTTTTCGTAATCTTTTAGTCTTTCTGCTCCCTCATCTATGGCACCCTGTAACCTGCTGGAAACAACTTTGCAAAAGAAAGTTTTAAAGTGGTTTTCTTTGATTAATAAAAAGCCAAGGTTCATCAGATGTTTAGATTCAGTTATATGCATGTATTAGATCCAGTATCAATCCAGATGTTTACCAGTTTGACCACAAAATATTAGCACAAAAATAATCATTGAAAGATTTCTATTACTAACTCGTCTTCTGAATATGTTAGGGAAAAAAAACCCAAACAAACGGAAACAAAAACATTGGCATCTCAGTCAAAAGTCTGCCTTGTAATGCATAAGCACTTAGTTTAAGTCATAGAAGTAGTAGACAGCAAGCTGAAAAAATTTGCACAGGCGATCCCTTTTCCACAAAACTGTTACAGTACACCAAAAAGCAGTTTCCACTGAAAATGACAAAGGGAAAGATAAAAGCCATGGAAAACTTTAATACCTCTGTCACAAATTGCTTCTGTGCACTTGTAGAGATGGTTCTGGTTAGAACTGATTGGATTCAGTCAGCTCCTGTGTTTTCAGAAGCGCTATCAAAAATTCCTAATTGAGAAAAAACTACCTTTGAAACATTCTCTTTTCAGGAGATAAAGTATCAAGTATACTAAAAGTTAAAAAAGGATTTTTTTAAATCATTATATAAATACGATCTACGTGATTATGAAAAATACATGTTAAAATGAGCTTTAAAATACTGAAATACTGTATAGTTCTTTGTTTGTGGTTTACTGGAAAAACATTCTCGTTTAAAATGCAACATTTAAACAAACCGAAAAAAGATTTTCTTCAGAATACTGTTCTGAAACTGTGTAAATGTGTCTTATAGTTTTCAAAAGACATTTTTGCTAGACTTCTAATCATTTCTAGTTGCAGGCATTTGAACACAGTTTATTGAAAGTGTAGTTTTGAACAAAAAACATAAGCAACAATAAATACAAGGAATAAATACAGGTTTTACAAGGAAATTGAAATATGTGAAACCTAGAGTGAAGGAATTTATTTTTTAATTCTGAGTATCAAGTACAATTCCTATATTAATCCATTAGGCTTTGATTAGATGACTTGCCAGCCCTTTCCACTCAGAGAGTTTAACAATTTCAGAGTTTTTCTGTAGCAGATGCAAATCATCTTTAGACATGGAAAGTGATCCATGTTCCCTTAATCTACACTGAGCATATGAGCACCAAGTGAACTACCCTTATGGATTAGTTGCTAAATTAAGCATTTAGTAAGCAATGTAGTATTTTAGTAAGTGCAGAGCCTTGCTTTTCAAGTCCTTCTGCAGCCATTGGCTCTGAGGAACAGGTATTTTATGGATTATTTTATCTTTTCTTCCAGCTAGAGGACTGGGGCTGGGTCACAGGGCATGTCTCTGGTGTGACACCAGGGGTTGCTCAGCAGGACCTGTCCCCCTGTAACTCTAGGTTAAGCAGTAAGGATTTGGGGGGGCACATTTTTCATCTTTTAATGTATTTTATATGCAAAACGCTGGTACCCAGCAACTACAACAATGGATTGATGACTGAGGGTATTGGATTTAATTTCTGGCTTCATGGAGATACCAAATATGTTGCTTATATTCTCTACAGCATAGTTTCTCCTCCTCTGTCAGATGATTTTAATGATTCTAGCTCTGCTTCCCAGGAGTGTTCTTGATGAGCTTTAATTAAGATCTTTAAAGTGTTCTGAGCTCCTTACCTATGCACTCTAATATCACTATGAAATATGATTAGAGTTCAGAAACAATGACTATCCCAAAGGTTAATAATAACAAGATTAAAAATGTATTGAATTTCATGTCATCTGTTAGCATCTTACACGTCAGATATTATGGCTTATACTTGTGCCTGCCTGGAGGAAAAGAGTTTTTGACTGAAGACTTTTTTCCTCTCTATTTTTATGTGTCATGTCTAAACCAGTTCTGGTAAAAAGCCTCTGTTCCTTTCAGAGATTGCAGTAGTCATCAGAGGTTTTCTTTTTTTAGGTAAGATCACTGAGGTAGTGACCAAAAAAACTCCTGCTCCCACACAGGAAAAGTGAATTTCTTGCTCCTCAGAAAACCTCACATCAATTAAGGCCTTCTTACTACTTACTCAGGCAAGTTTACTCAGTACAGTACTCACTGTTTCCAGATTTAAAATGGAATTGCGCGGCTTCCCTCAAATTCTCAGTTTGAGACTAATTCACATCCAGTTTGGCCAAAAATCTTTGTCATCTGACAGTCATCCAGCACAGTACTGAAGGTGTTTTGATTGCCATGGTCTTGGACTTCTGGTTTCAGAGAATTACTTGTCACACTTGCGGTAAATCCTCCCTCTTAGTACTCTCTCAGATGTGCTACAGTTACAAGTGGTCACAGAAAGAAAAGCAATCTTGTCATGCTTTGAGTACAGGGGGGCACACTGTTGGATGGGTATTGATAATATTCTGTCTCCACTGTTGCTCTTTGATTGAAAAAACAAGGCTTTTAACAACATTACATGGAATTGGACATCCAAAATTTGCTGGCAGTGAGTGCCAGTGCTCCCTGTACACAGTAGGACTCTCACCAGAGCATCTGGAAACCCTGTATGTGCTGACCAAGGCAGCTCCTAATCTAGGCCATCCTGATTCAGCAGGATATCTCAGGGCTAGGTTTCTGAACACTATCAGGATTGATTTTTTTTTTTTTTTTAATATTCCAGGATATAGATGCAAGTACAAACCCCTTTCTTAAAAAATTCTGTACCTATTTTAAAAACACATTAAATAAATATAAAGTTTTTGCAGTGGTACTGAGAATCCATGCTTCTCCCAGGCTCATTCATTTTTGCTGTTTTTCTGGCATCACGAAGGGGGTTTTTTGCCCATTTATAATGAAGTATTTTCAACAGAAGTGCTCATGAACATTCCTATCTAGCCATTTCCTGAATGCACACATCCTTTTGGTTAACACAATTTACTAGAAAGCTGAGCTTGGATCTGCTCTGGCGGTAGCTGACATTTGTACAGTGTTGCCAAAGGGGGGATGTTACCACTCCTTTGGGATGTAGGATAAATAATGGGATGCTGATACGTAGGTGAGTTCAGAGACCAGCCCCAGTCCGACAAACGCAGATGCAACACACAGCAGCACCTCTTCTCTGTGGATATTTATGAGAAATGAGCATCAAATATGTTGCAGCTTGAGGGACTTCTGGATTCTTCCAGTACCAGAATTTTAGACATGAGGAAATGTAATAATTTGAATTACTTTGGGTGTCATTATGTATCTGCAGGGTCAGACAAGACTGAATATGGCTCTTTTCTCTCTCTCTCTCCCCTTTTTTTTTTAATGACTACCTCCTTATGTATATTTTTTGCTCAGATACCAAGGAAGTTTTGAGATTTAAGTCTAAATTTAAGAACTACTGATTAATACAGTGAGGTCCCTATTTGCCAATGTTGTTTCAGTTTCATCCAGTGTTAACTGCCTTGCAAATAGTCTTTTGAATATTTAAATAAGATTTGATGTAGTATTTCTTAATTTTACTTTTGCTTCCTATATTGTATAAATAATTGTGTGTAATACATAATTATTATACATTATATATGTATGTAATAATTACTTCTGTTAACCATTCTAAACTTACAATATTTTACCCTCACTACATCTCTTACTTATTTTTCCCTCTTACAAGGGAAAACATAAGACACCATTTATTTTAGCTTGTTTTCAGCCAAGGCGTTCATTTCACATCAGATTTTCAGTGCCTATTGATAATTTCATTGCTTGTTTTTAATTAATATTATATGTCATTCCGCATATGACACTCAAAGTAAATGCTAAACCTCTGGCAAAAAAAAATCCAATTGGCACTTTATGTGCCGCAATAAAATGACAGACAACAGTTGACCTTGTTCAGCAGAAGGAGTGCTTTCCTGGGAAAATGGAACATGATGACCACCTCTCCTGACCCTGAAAACCACTGAAGGGTCACAGGGCTTTTGACATGGGCCTCAGAAAGCTAAAAAGAAAGTAGATCCAACACACTTGTGGGGACAGCAGCATTGCCACACCACTGCTTCATCCCTGGGATAAACCAGAGTGCAGGACTCAGATTCTCATTGCTCAGGATCTGCAGATGAGATATGAGATATACTATAGCATCTCCTGAAACCGATGTCAGTCTTTTTAATAGGAAATTATTTTTATGGAGAATCAGGCAGTATTATTATCTATCATTGTTATCTGATGTAACTGAACGTTATAAACCTAACTCAGTGATTATTATTACTGTTATGACCTGTCATTTTCTCAGGTTGTACGGTTAACTGTGAGGTGCATCTATCGTGAAGGTGTAAGAGAAGGAGAAGGGATTTATTTTGTGGCTAGTCCAGGCTGCCTTTGTGTCTTGATTTTTTTCACTCAAGCACCTTTCTCTGTTTTCTGGAACTTATGCATGTATCTGTAGAAAATAATAAAAGTACACCCTGCCAAACACACTCACCAGGATTTGTAGGCTGTTGAGATCCTGTGCTGAAAACAGAAAGTTAAAGATGCTGTAGACATTCCACCCTGGCAGGGTCCATGGAAGCTGCCTTGTCCCCATCACTGCCACTGCCTCGGCAATGAGCACGTCTCCTTGAAACGTGTGATCAGTCCAAGAGCCAGTTTACATCAAGCTCCCTAATCTTTTGTAGTGTCACCAGTCACCACAAACAATAGGGTTTGATTGAGATTTCTTCTCTTTTGAAGGAATCAAATTGCAGTTTTGTCTCCCATGAAATAAGGCTCACTGGTTTGTGATTAAGATATATTATATATCATCATTTGTTTCCTTGTTTGTATGCCTTTATACGTATGATATGCTCAGCCAACATTGTGATAAATAGATTTCTTTCATAAAAATCTCTCATGTTTTGAGGTCATATGTCTTCACACTGTTTTCTGGCAACTGGAATTAACAATATCTCTTGCACAAAGTTTAATATTAACATTCACTTCCATACTGTTAGTGACTGGCAGGTAACACTTGTTTAGAAAGAAATCTTGTTTCCCTACAAATAATTTTTCTAGTTTATCTGTGCAAGTGCAGCTCATGACAGAGAAGATGCTAAAGGATGTACAGCTGCAAAATGGAGGTCTAATGGATTTCAATAGGCTGAGGGTTTTTTGTTTTGTTACAGCTCACCATGACACAGACCAAAATATTTTTGCATATCTTACAATTAAAGTAAGATGGCACAGTAAAAACTTGTCAAGGTTCTGCTGTGGTATAGACACCAACCATGTTCAAACAGTTCATCATTTTACAAATAACCAAAAGAATTACCTTGTGATACCTTTTCTTCTAGGATAAAATAGGCAGGGGAGTTGAATAACATGATCTTTAAAGGTCTCTTCGAACACAAACCATTCCGTAATTCTGTGATACTATGAATGGAAGGTTATTTTTTTACTAAGGTAATAAACATCTTTATACTAAAACACAAATACTCCACCCACCCAAATAACACACAAAATAATACACAGAAAATGTATATCAAATAGAAATTCCATAACGGATATATACACCTAACTTTATCTCAATTCTAATGAAAGTGAGGGAGAAGAAATATATTTCCTTTTCCCAGTTGAAACTGACACAGATTTCCCATATCAAACTAAATATCAGAGTTCAGCTATCAATAGTGCTACTCCTATTTGTTCTTTGACCTTTTAATATACCTTCCACTTACAGTGTAAACACTACCAACATGCTGAATGAAGAAAAGCAACCAGTTATGAATTACGTAATCATGGTTTTTACCAAGATTATTCCAAATTATGGGACAGACATTGGAAAGGTAAAAAGTGTCATGGTTCCTTCCCCAGCTGACTATGTATTAGAAAGCTGAATCTCACTTTATTTATACAACTCCATTTTATATTTGTGATACCAGAAAGACATAAATCGTGGTCATTATTTCAGATATATATATTAGGGTTGTATCCTTTTAAATTGGACTTTTTTCACTGTATTAAGCTGCCTTGCACAGGAAAAAAAAAAAAAAACCCAAACCCGAAACAACAGAAAACCCACAAACAAAGAGTGTAAGACTGAAATTTTTCATCAGCTCCTTGATACCTGTATTTTTTTAAATTAAGACTAGTAAAAATTTATTTAAATTTAGAAGAGATGGATTAGATAAAAAATCCTGAAGCTGTGGAAAATATGCCAAGGATCTAACCCAATACTGCTGGTCATGATGTGCATAAAGAATAAATTTGAAACTTTCCTATGGTATGCTTAGCTCTATGGAGCACAACCACAGTTTTACACAGGTATAATTTCTGTAAAACCATTGGTGTTAAACAAGCATAAAGCTGCAGCACCAAAGTTTTAATTGCAATGATGTATTGAGACAAGGAGGGAAAAAAAGGTAGAATGAGTGCTGGAAAGCCTCCTGCGGCAAAGCAACTGTTGGAAAGAAACCTAATCAGACACAGTTGGAAACAGTTGGCTTTGATAGACTGTAAACAGTAAAAGTCATGATTTCTCTCCAAGTCATCTGACACCTTCATTACTGCAATTACTTATTTAATGCCCCTCACATCAAGAAGCAAACACAGTTTTATTAGCCCATGCAAGCTTATTTTTTAATCCATATTCTTCACCAGTACTTACCAATTAACACTGTGCGTCAACAACCTGCATTCGTAGCTGCTGCTGAGCTAAAAATGTATTCAGATAGTAGAACAGTATTCAGAAGTGTCATACTCCTTCTAGGAACATGATCAAGTGAAGTCTCTATTATAAAATACATTTTGAACTACAGTCTTGTGGTACCTGAAAGGGAAATGTTAATCTGTAGATCTATCATAGCTGTCCATCTTAACAGACATTAGACATTGCATTTCACTCTGTTCTTGGTCCTACTTTACAGATGTTCAACCAAGAAAATATCTTAGGTTTTGCCCACAGGCGGCTTTCAAAATATTTAACTTTAAATCTCAACTTTTCATGATACACTGGTTAACACATTTGCAGAATCTTGGTACCAGGGCTGTTGCAACCAAAACAGACTGAAGAAGTAAAAGAAGCCAGGTCAGTAAGGAGAAACAATACTCTTTAATACATCAACTGTTACAGTTTGCATGGAAATGCATTCAGACTGAAGCTTTTCTTAAAGTAAGAACCAGAAATAGCTAAGAAACTTTTGTGATCTTGCGATCCCATTTTGTTAAAATACGAAATTCCTGGATTCTGGCCACGGAAATTTGACAATCTTCAAAGACATCACTTATAAAGAGTTTTTATAACACCTGCAGTGAGGCTTTATTTAAATTTATTTAAATTTATTATGTCTGTAATACATATTTATCTCCGTTGCAGTGCTGAGTCAGATGTCAAGTGGAAGGCTTGGAGTGATTTTTTTCTGTTGTTAGATTGATTGAAACTTTTTGTCTTTCCAGTGTGCTGGTGCAGGTAAGAATACATTTGTAATACATACAAAATACTAGTGAAATCTGAATAAGTGGCTACAGTTAGCAAGAAGGGTTGATGCATTCAAAGGAAATATCATCAGTGTATTTTAGTATTGTCGTGGTTTGACGCAGCTAAATGTCAAGATCACCTAATATTTTGACCCTTCAAACAAAGAGTTTCATTGAAAATTCTATAATATGCCTTCAAAATATATGCCATAAATTGAAATGGAAAATGAACGTATCTTCTTTGTCTCGTCAATTTCCTTGTTATTAGGCTGGCTGAAGAAAAGTTAGATATGTTTTCTATAGAATCGAAATGTGTTCCTTCATCCGTCTTTGCAACATGCAGAAATCATTGACCTGCACTTCGAGATTATTGGGAAGATCTCAGATGGAGCTAAGGGTTAAAACAGAGGTAATAGAATTCAACCTTCCAATTTTTTTTTCTGAACACAATCTTGCGTACAAGAAATATAGATCATGTTGCAAAATGCAAAAGCTGAATCTACTACATGATGCTCCATTATTTTTTTTCATGTTCCACATTTCTTTTTAAGGGTTTTCCTTCTTGAACTGCAATTTTAGTAGATGAGTTTGCCCAGTAAAAGCTGCTTCTGCAAAGAATCATCATGGAGTAGGTAATGTTATACATGCAAACTCAGTTGTAGTAATTTCTTCCGTACCTTGAAAGAGTAAAACTCCGGTGTTTTATGATCTCAGAGGAGGCAAGCAGCCCTTCTGATCCAAGCCTGTCTCCATTAAAGTCTTGTAATGCACACTAATGCAATGTTCCTAAGGGAATGCCATGGTGATATTTATCCTTGCTCGCCTACTGAGAAAATCCCTGCCAAGCAGGAGAGGAAGCATCTGTATGCGTGGTTGAGCGACATTTTTATGCTAGCAGAAATTCAAGGGCTCTGAGAAGATTCAGTTTCAGTAGGAAATGAATTTGAAAAAAACATCTGAGGAGAGGGCATTTGACTTTTTTTTCCCCCTTTAGTTTGGGGGCTTACCTTGACATTTAAAGTAATAAAACCATCTGCAAAATCATGCTTTGGCCAGGAGTGCCATTATAACAAGTTGAACTCTTCCAGATTGGATGAAATAACAACTTAATTGTAATCTTAATAGATTTCCCAGTTGCTTGCTGCAATCAGACCTACCTTTTTAACAGTCCTCATTGCTCATTAATTACATTTCCTCTCTTAATTTCTCCATTTCTTTCCTATTCCTTAAGGAGCATGGAAACCAGTACAACTAATCACCTCTGAATTATGTATGTGAATCATCCCAGAAACACGTGGTCAGGATCTTTCTCTAGGTCAAGAGGGTATTTTAGATACAGAATAATTTCTCATCTTGTGGTAGGGACTTATTGTGAACTTCAGTTCATCCAGAGGCTGTGTTAACAACCGGCTCTTAGGCAGGAATTTTCATTCTAAACTAATTAACATGTCCTAAATCTTAAACTACTATAAATGAGAAATAATTTGAGATGACTGACTCACCTGATCATTCTTATAGTTGCTATTAAATGCATTTAAACTCTCTGAGTGCTCTACCAAGTGGACTTCAATTAACCCAAGACCCTGACTTCTATGATTAAATACAGTGTGGATACTTTTCTTATACCATGCCACATTATGACATAAATTTCAAGTTTAAAGATGTTACCTGGCACCATGCATTATTTATGTGATTGCAATGGAGTTGTGATATGCAAATAGAAAAGCAATTAGAAGCAGAAAAATGCCTAAAACAGGTATCTGTTTTCTCTAATAAACTAATTCAATACAATAGTTTAGCAAATTATTTCTGAGTAGCACTATACAGAAGAATCTCAAAATATCAAAATGTTGCACTTCTGTCCCAATCCACTGTGTTTTTCATTGTCTTGAATGGGATTCAATTCAGTTTTTCTCCTTATATGGATCTTTCTTTGGCTTACCTAAAAAAACAGTGATACAGTCCATATCTTCCCCCAGGTGCTAAGTGTCAGAGGGGTTTTGGGTACACAAGAAAAAATTCATATGTGATCAGGATGCATCTTTCATTTTTGTAGATCTATAGAGCCAGTCATATATTCTCTGTTTAACAAGTAGCTATACTTTGCAAGCATTTATGAAGTCCACAGAGAATCCAGGCCTCAAGTGCTGCATTCCTTCCTGCGGAACACAGAACTAAATTTAAAAAGTAAATTTTTCAGCAAGAAATTTTCTGAGGAGCAATGAAAACTGGATTCCAATGACTCATTTTGATGATATAATGAACCTGAAGGTAATGGGAAACAAAGCTTTGATTAACCATGTTTATGCTTTATGCTGCAGCATTTCCTTCAAATTGTCATTTTCCCCGGAAAGTCCAACACCTGCCAAGAATTAGAAAGACAACTATGGATGCAAGCATGTGTGGGAATATATCTGTATTTATTTTATGTGCATTGAGTGAATTAATAAACATTCAGCAAAGCTCATTTTCCCAATTACATTTTATTTATCATGCAACATTAAAAATGGTAACATGTGCTGCATTTTTCTACCTAAAAATGTAGACTTCCTTAGATCTGAGTGATATTTTTATGTGTATGAGATTTCACTATATTAGGAAGTTTTTTGTGACACAAAATATTGATCATTCTCTACATATCTGTATTTACTGATAGATTTAAAAAAGTAAAATCAGTGCATCTGCAATATTGTCAACCATCTAAGTTTCTCTCTGTCTGTAAATCTATACAACAAAACAGCCAATGTGAAACTCAGTTAGTTTGACAAATAACAGACATCCATAGTTAAAAGCTTCACTATTTGCTGATATGTGATTTTCTTGTATATTGATTTGGAATATAGCACTTAGATCCCCTGGATATTCAAGATTTAGTCCTTGCTATCATAGGAGATCCTTATCAAATTACCAGTTTCATAAATGCACTAAATTTATGAAGTAGCAGCTTAAAATTCAAATTGGAACATGCTCCATAATTTCAGCTCTATGATAGCTAGGAACTTCATGTTATTTCTCACCTAAATTTATTCTCTGCTAGTTTACACAAACTTGTCTTCCACGAGCATTATACTTTTTGTTTATTCATTCTTTCTCCTATGTATTTATTCTTGACGGAATAAAAAGGAAATCATTAAAATTATGGAAGGAAATTTTATCAACTTTAAGGTACTGTTTTGTTTTGAAGTTATATGTAAAATGAAAATAAAAATCCAATTCACCAAGCTACTATTTTTTAGTACCTATACCTTATATACTTAATATAAGACTCAATGAACAAATATGAAAGTGGTGGTTTTGATTACATTCTACAGCTATACTAACAGCTACTTATGTATACTGGATTGAGGAAATATTTTTAAGATCTTCATAACTAAAAGAAATTTAACCAGGAATATGAAGTATCAGGAAACACATGAAATCACAATCTTCATAGTAATTAACTGTAACACCACACAATTAATTTTGGCATAAGTAGTAAGAGTGAGCTCCATCCAAGATGTGGCTACAGCAGTTTTATGTCTAGAGAAAGGATCACATTCCTGTAAGCCACAATAATTCACAGAAGTCATAGACATTCTGGCTCCTTCATCAATATAGAAAGATAATGGTGTATCTGAAGAGTACTTTGCTTCCAAACGTCCTCCAAATATTTTCTAGACCATAGATGAGCGGTTCATTAATCAAATAAATTGTCTCCTGACTAAATCAAGTTGTTTGAGATACTCTTCAAAACCCAGTCTCTTGGAATCCTTGTTTGCTGGCAGTCACTACTAGCAAAAGGAAAACAAGATTGAAATCATTCACTTCCCTGGGTTACAGTGCAACCAGCTTTAAGAAGTCTAAATAAAATTTGGTATGTGTGTTTGAATGGTTCAGCTTCAAACTTTCTGCCATTACCAAGTGCAAATAGAACACAAGTTCTTTTTCAATTTACTCTTATTTGGTTTTATTCTGCTTCCTTGTGCAAAACATTAGCAGTATGTACCTGCTTAAGCTTGTATCTAAACTGCAGAATGCAAAAGCAAAATGACAGCTAGACCAGATGTCATCAGTAGCTTGTTATTTGTACACTTTACTTAAAATTATTGTCTGAATGAAAGTCTTTAATCAACACATATCTGAAAGTCTGTCGTAGAAGAAACAGATCAAAAAGCAAGAAATAAAATGATGAATTAATTTTTCCTATTATTTATTTTGGATATGGGTAGTTACTCTAGCAGATTTATAGGGTGCATCTAGGGCATCTAAGCATTAAAAACCAGAAGTATTTCCAACATTTGAGCTGAAAATCTCAAAAAATTAGACCTAACCAAGTCTCTGTTTCGGAAGATGGCAATGTAGAAACTAGAAAAAAATATATAAATGTTTAACAATTCTTCAATTAAGTATCAGATTTATTTAAAAATTGCTAAGGACTTGGATTGTTCTTATTTTTTTCAGTAGCAGATTCTCCCACAACAGATAATCCTCCATGAAGTTTTCTCTTTCCTGTAGTGTCACTCTATGATGTATCTCATGATGTAAATAAGTTACAATGAGATGTTCTTTCAAATTCCTTTGTTTATTAGTATGAAGAAGCCTAAAATAATAGTAGGTACTCAGGGAAATGCACACTAGGAAAAAAAAAAAATCCTTGACCAGTCAGAGCTACCCAAAAAGAATGCTCTTTATTCTGTATCTATGTCGTGGGCTGAATTTGGAAGACTGTAGTTCCTGAGCCTGCCAAAACTCCTGTATTGATGCATAACTCCTGCAAAGTGTAATCAAACAACTTAGATTATAAAAGCTTAAAATCTGCTTTAAATTTTACCAGAGCAACTGTGGAAGTCCTTGAAACTTTCCACTGTGGTCTGCCGTTGCAGTTGCAGAGTAAAGCTCGGGCAGGAAAGGTTCTCCTTCATTGATTTCTTCACTTTTTAACAGAAAATAATGTAATAGTCTGTTTGCATTATAATTATGAAGCATGCTGTTTTTACACTGAAGAGTATCATTCAACAAACATAAAATTAGTATAAAACCTAATATGTCTTTGAAGCAGAATTTCTGATAGATTTCTCTCAGGGAATTGTTAAGAGGTAATGTAATTAGAAATATAACATAGGAAATTTATATGGATTGGTCCTTTTTACAGAGATAAATTGTCTAGTGGCCATGCACTTTCTTATTAATCAGATCCTGCAAACCTATTTATAAAGCATAGCCAAGGAAAAGTCCCATTGAAATGTCATTCTGACTTTACCAGGTGAAGTTCTGTTTGTTCCAACACCGAAAAGCAATCTAATTATCTCATGTATGATTCCAGAACCCTTCAGAATGCTGTAAATGTGAAAAAGCTATTCAACAGGGCTAAGGCCAGGGAAATGAAATTTTGAATTAGCCATTCTTTGGGAAAATACATTTAAATGGAGCCTGGAAGTTACAGAATGTGCAATACCCAATTAAATTTGATCTTTACAGAACCAAACTCCTTCTCTATGAAAGTAGGGTACATTGAGCACTTGTATTCTCACCTGTACTGAACAGAGTATGAATCATAAATCAAAGAGCGATGACCCAAGTAGTCCACTCAGCTGGATTTTTTTATTCCTGCACAGCAGTAGACTAATGATCCAGAAGGTAATCCCTGTTGTAATCCTTTAGCTATGGATGAAAGGAGACCCTCAGCCCCTCAGCATCACTGGAACCACACTTTAGCATGATATTTTAATATACATGACATAAATACGCAAGTGCTTGCCTGGCTCTCTTCCATCTTCCTTTTGAAGAATTAATGTGGATGGCAGGCCAGTGTGTAAACTATACCACTCACTACTCACAGGGCAACTCAGAGGACATATGGCTGTATTTACCTAATCTCCTTGATAGTGTGCTAGGGCTTTGCTGTGAACTCATCTCCATTTTCCTGTCCTTGGGCTGCCAAAAGCCAGCAAAGAAGAAAAAGGCAGGGTTGGTGCTGCTGCCACCTGTCTGTCCAGTATCACAGAGGATGGAAGGGCAACAAGAGGGCTGCGTTTGTCATTTCCCTTGGCTGCAGGTTAACGAAGTTGAATTAAAAAATACAGACTATAGCCACATAAAAAGGAAGCAGAGATCTAAGTGAAACTACCCAGTAATCTGGGCAGTTGCCTATTTAAAAATTGAGGTTTGCTTTACACACATATTAGATTGAATTGAGTGCCTTCCCCTCCACTCACTCCATAAAAGGTACCCTACATCAACTGCTCAGTGATTCTGTTTCTTCAGCTTTAGAAAAGTCAAAAACGTTTGAGAAGAAACAACAACAACAAAACCAAAACCAAACCAAACAAAAACAAAACAATACAAAACAAAACAAAACAAAACAAAACAAAACAAAACAAAAAACCCAGACTGAAAAATCAGCTCTTCCAAGACCTTCCAGACAGAGGCCTTCAGAACAACTAGTCACTTTTCCTAAATGTCTGCAATAAAGAAGAGACTTTTAGATTCAGTTAGCAAACAGTAATTTAGTAGTGTTAAACTCATTATGGAACATGAGCCCACTGGGCATGGGGCTCCAGCACAGTCTTGGAAACATGGATTCATTTATAAGATGAGACAAGACGAACTGGTTCTTCAGCCTAACAAAGCAGGGCTGGGAGGGAAAAGCAGTCTATAAATACATCTAGGAATATAAGTCCCTGAGAAGAGCAATGGTATTCCTACAATGGGGAGATTAGGATGGTAAGAAGTGGTTGAAAAGGTGTCTGTCAATTTAGGCTGCCAGTAAAAAGAAGGTTCCTAAAAAAGAAGGTTCCCAAAAAGAAGGCTCCCAACAAGTACAGCTACTAGATCTGTGCAGCAGCAGAATCAGAGGGAAAAAAACCAAGCTGTGCTCCTGAGGGATCTTGCTAAATTAATGAATGAACTTGCATAATGTGAGGTCCTCTGACAGCCAGAGATGACTATTTCTTCTCAAAGCCAGAGTCTTAAACCAACAAGGAACAAACAGCCATATATAAACTAAGTTTAACATCAAGCACTTTTTTGAAGACATAGTCTACACCTTCTCTACCTCAACATTTACCAGTTTTTCTTACTACAAGCTTCACTGCTCAAGATCAGAGCTCTGGAACCAGCTTTGGAACTCCAAGTACAATGCACTGCTCTGGAAGGAATCACCAGATGGGACTGAAACTATTGACACCAAATCTAGAATTTTTCAAACTCTTCTTGCTTTTTAACCAAGACTTGGTCTTTCTGAATAAATTATATATCCTTGGCCTTTTCGTGAAGAGGCCTCCTAAAATGCAGGAATTTTGCTTTCTATACTCTCTAATAAGAGAAAATTGCTTGCTTAAAACAGTGTGCAGATGTTCTGGCTGTGATTATGGGAAGACGGACTGTCTGAAAAACAAAGATGAAGAACTGTGTTAGAATAGAAACAAATGGTGATAAGACATCTGTCAAACATACTTGTGACCACTTTCTGGGAAAAGCAGTACAAAAGTATATAAAACAAGCAAACTTCTAGGAGCATCCCAGGCTTCATATAAATGAGTTCTTCTCTCTCAAAAAGCTGATGTGTAACAACTCGACACCTCCCAGTCAACAGCTTGGCTATTGCATAATCTACTGACAAAAGTTGCTGCTCTGAGTACGTTTCCTAAGTAGAAAGGTCTTCACAGATACATCTCATTCAACAGTGACTGTTTTTAGCTTCTCTTCTGCTTTCCCCCCATTCCAAAAATATGATATGTGTTGAATAAGAGCAAATTCTGACTAGAAAACTATTAAATAAGTGCATCTACATACTAAAAGCATTTATATCCCATGTTTAGAAATAACGGTCTATTAGATGCTGTGGTCTCATTGAAATGTGAAATAGGGCTTCTAAATGTCCAGAGCAGTTCCAGAAAAAGATCCAGAAAACTGACCTTATGCACTCTCCTCATGGACACTCTTCTAAGCATATTATCCTATGCAAAAGTCTATCTAATACTTAATAACTTGCTCAGTGGGGGAAGAACAAGATAATTTTCCCCCTTTTTCCATCTCATTACGGAAACAATTCCCATTGTTTCCCAAAAACATGCTCTACTGAAAATATTGTTTTTACCATGATAATGTGGATATCTAGATATTTCTCTCTTTTATTGTATCACGATGATTTATGTTACTTTCTGTTTAATCTTTGAATATTAGGTCATATTTTTATTTACAAGTGTTGATTAATTAAGTTATTGAAAATATTTATCCTCACAAGGAATAGTTTTTTTGCCCCTCCCTGAGTGGCCTGCATGTATCTAACAGAAAAAAGTTCTATGTGCAAAACAGAAATAAAACTTTTCCTGTTTGTTACTTCAGAAGCAGAATATGTATCAAATTATTATTTGGAATTTTTTAAAGATTGACGCAAAAGCTGGGTGCCTAGCTTCCTACCTCCAGTTCTAAACCAATTTGGTAACCTGGCAAGCAATTTGTCTGTGACTGCTGCAGATCAGAAAAGAGAAAAGCTGAAAATACTGTAGTTGCCTGAGCCAGCGCAAGCCCCAGGAGGACACGCATTCTGTTTGATGTATCCAAGGAGAGGTCAGTCTTCTCTGCCAGTCACACAGCAAATGGGAAGTCTCCAGTGGGAAGTCAGGAGCTGTTTGTGAGCAGGACAGGCTGCTCCTGCAAATCTGGTTGTGCCAGGTTCTCTGCAATTCTCCTCTCCATCAACAAGGCTGGCAGTTGTCAGCCTGCTGCACCATAAATTTGTATTCTGCTGTAATTGCTCTTCTCAAAAGCAAAGGTATATATTAGTGCACCAACTTTGCAAGGCAATAATGAGATTATTAGAGTGTGGAAAAGCCTGTCGTAAGTGGAGGAGGGAGAGAGAAAATAAGGAAAAATAAAGGAGGTAGGGGAAGGAATAGGTAATATCACAAAAGGCAGTTGGCAGCCTTTTCCATCTCCCTGCCCCAAATATCTTGCAAGCAAATAGATTATTCCTGTATACATACATCTCCTTCCAAAAGGTCCATCTTTGGGGAGAATTTAATATGCTTATACATGAAATTATAACCGTGCTTTGGATTCGAGTTACCCATTTCCATATTTTTAAATAGATTTTTTTTCTCCCCGAATTTCAGGTGGAACAAACAGTTATAGCCCCTCAAATCCATTTAAAATATCAGAGGAGTTGTTAAGGTTTTATTTGTTTTTAATGTGCTTTTATTGGCCGTAATTTTAAATTGTTTTGTCAACTTTTGTAATTCTCATGGTGTTATACACAATTCTGACAGTTCTTGAATGGATGATGAATGCACAGGTGCACACAAGCATGCAAATCCTCTCTATGGATTTAGGACCAGAAAAGATCCTCTTCTAGTGCTGGTGAAGATTCACTTAAAGATGATTCTGTACCTTTCTTTAAGAGCTCCAAGGGATAGCTTTAAAAAGCAAACCCCATTCAATAAAACAAAAACTAATTAATTCTATCCTGTGAGACCATAGGTATTCCTACTCTGCATTAGAAGTGGAATTCTGGAGAAACATGGTGAGGTCTTCCTTCAATATGTACCCCAACAACCCACCACAATTTTATTCCTTCCTCCCCAGTGGTTGCGTTTTCCCTGTCAGTGGTTCTCTTCTAAATCTTCCGGGTATTTGTTTCCCGCCTAACAGTTCTCCCTTTGGGGCTGGCCCGTTCATTCTCCTAATAATGCAGTGTTTTGATTCCACTCCTACGACATTTTGCAGATTGGCTTTAAGATTGGTGACATGTATCAAGTCACTGGCAGGATAGAAACTTGTGTCATTCAGTGAAATGTTACAATTTCTCTTCAATTTTATAGTTTAACCTTACCATGACCGCTTGCCCATCGAATTGAGGTGAACAATGTTACCTCTTCCACAATTAAATCCCCTCAATGTATTAACTGGGCTTTAAATACCCTACGGAAAAAAAAGGTTGCTATCACACGTTAAAAGCCATCCTTTAGCACAAATACCAAGTCAAATATATCGTTCTGGATGTTAGTGTCTTTCCTGTCAGTGCTAGGTTTTGCTACAATGTACACAAAACTTAGTATGCATTTTAGATGGTCTCTATTTGCTAACCCTCAGGGGAAGCTACCATGGTATTATTTGAGTTATTGCAATGAGTGTGTATGTGTGTGTGTGTGTGTATGATTTCCTAAGTGTTCCTATATTTTTCTCCAACTTCATGTAGCAGAGAAAATACATGTTCCAAATTCTGCAGTTTTCTATGGAGAACAAAATATTAGGAGTATCAGGAAGATAATACATTAGACATGGAAGACAAGTTCTTCCATCAGATGCCTTATTGATAAACTGGAAACAAACAAAAAAAAAATTAAAAGAAAAATTTAGAAAAAAAAAATCTGGAATTGTGGTAAAAAGTTTGATCCCTCCAATTTTCGTTACTTTAAATTGAGTGAATGACATACACTAAAAAAAAAAAAAATCTGTGTATAAAGGCCATACGCAGCTTTGCTTCTGGTTGGTTTTTTTTTCACTTATTTTTTTAATGATTACATCTCACAGAAATACTAACATAGTTCAAACTACACTGAAGAAAATTTCTAATTAAGTACTATAGCATCAGTCTGTTGGTATCCTTCAAGTATTTACAAAGATATTTTTTCTTTCAAGTGTTCATAATATGATAGGAATTGGGGGTGGAAAGCCACTTTTCAAGAGAAGACTTTGAAATTGTGCCTTTTGTGAAAATATAACTTTTGTGAGCCATTCATTGGCTTCGGCTAAAATAGATTCTGTCAAGGCTAGATAGAAATAGCAATATTAGCACCTGATCTGTGAAAGCTAGTTTTCTTTTGACATGCAGTTGCCAATATTCAAAAAAATTGCAAATCAGAGGGCTACATATTTATGAGAACTAGTCTCCATAAATCTCAGATTTTATCATGTTAGAAGTTTCTCTCTAAATGAGAACAGTAAACTTGTAAGTGAAACTTGCAAATCAGTTTTATCACTATGTGTGCATATGTATGATTTATAAATATACTTGAAATTCCAAATTGAGCTTGTAAGTAGGTCTGATAAGTTTTTCTACTTTCTACATCAGTGCTGTAAATCTAACAGCTGCAAATTTCCAGTTCCATAGTCATCTGCAATAATAGAAAGCTACAGAGAAGGGGACTGGAGGTTTATTTACTTGTCTTTCTAAAATGGTATAGCATAAATCAGTTAAAAATGTTATCTTCCCCTATTCCTGCAGTAGAGACAGCACTTACTGGGACCTCTGCTGCTCCAGGTAGCTGTAGCACTGATTCAAACCAGTAATAGCTTGCTGTGATAATAAAATGATTTATTGTCCGAATATTCTGTAAATTACATTCATTCTGAAAAAATAGTAAACTGTCTTCAGATCTATTTTATATATATGCAATAGTTTCATCATCAAGGCTACAGGCAATTTAATGTAGAATAACTTATGACTTTAGGCATCAAACAAATCAAGGGATTGCATTCTTTTAGTGCTTTGCCAGCTCCAGAGCATCTAAAACACAACTGAAAATAAAGGAGACATTTCTGATGTTACTGTAATTTTTATGGTGTGAAATATTAAAAATGCGAACCAGAAGGAAAGGTGCTGTTGGGAGTCAAAAAATTTTTAATTCTTTTTCAGTTTTTCTAGTTGCTTGGTAAACTGCTAGAAAAGCATTCCCTTTTGCTTGGCAATAAGCTTCAGAGATCTTTGTAAAGCAATTTTACACACTTTGCACATTCTTCTCCTCATGTTTTTACACATTCTTGATGAGGCTATCTGGATATGTTTCCTTATTATTACTTACATTTGCCTGAAGTTGTATCACACCTAAAATAAGCCAATTAATTAGTCATGATGGGCTCTTTTCAGCTGCACACTCATTTTCAAATGAATTTATTGAAGTAAAGGATTTACAGCATATGGACTTACAGACTTCTCATAAGTTAAACTGGCATCCATATGTACAGCTTTCAGTAGAGAACTCTAGAGTAATATTTACAATGTAAATATCAACTTTTATTACATAAGAAACAAATATATCACAACTTTCACTTCACAACATATTTGTTCTGGTTTGATGACTAAAGTCATCTCTTTGAAATACTATGTGGAACTCAAAAATAGCTTGTTCTTGTCATAGACTTTACCAGGCATCCTTCAGAGGTCCTGAAAAGCAAAGGAGAAATGTGCTTTAGAAGTGAGTTTTTTAAGCAGTTGCATCATGAGGTGTACAAAGGCAGACAGCTGGCAATAAGTAACACTTGATATAAAACAATTGCTGTGCTTGGGACAGGCAAGCTGAGGTGTGGCTGCTCACAGGAGTTTGGTGGGCATTACAGTCAGACAAGACCGTAGGATGAGAAAAGAAAGGTTGAACGACTAGAGAAAACTGTTACTGCAGATTAGCCCACAGTGCAGAACTGCTCAGTTTGAAATAATCCTGTATCCTTGAAACGGGTACAGAAATTCAGGTTGCTCATTCCACACTGCATTAGCAACTGGGCACTGCAATAAAATGACAAGTAACTGTCAATACTGACTCACCTACAGGCAGAGCTGCCTCATCAGTAAAGTCAATAAAAAAAGGAAAGGACTGAAAATGTTTCCAGGAGAATATCTGCTACCTGCTGCACCACTACTCTTCCTCCCTTAGTCAATGCCAGGACATACACTAAGTCCAGAAAGAACATTTCTTTCCAGAATCACGTTACTTACAGATTATTTAATTCTTCAAGGCATAAGCAGTTTATGTCCTTTCCAACCTTTGGGAACTTTAGAGGAAGTGCCACATTTGTGGAAAGGAAAAGAACATTTTCTCATTTTATATCAGTCTTGAAAGGAAACAACTTTTGGGGGGGGCAGAAGGGTGGGTGGTTGGGGATGATACAAGAAAATACATTTCTCCAAATTTTATCTTTAAGAATAGCCTTTTGATCTTTTTTCTTACTTGTATTTGAGACACGGCTGGATGTCAAAAACTATTCTATCATCAATTCCATAATACACTTTCAAGAACACCAAATTTGCTTCTACCTTACCCTTTCAATGTTATATTCCTGCAAGTGTTTAGGTAGAGGGGTTTACGTTTCAGTAAAACAAAGAAAAATAATTGTGAATGACTTTAGAAAGAATAGTAGTAGCTAAATGGAAAAGAGTAACTGCAAGATTTGCATGTCAAGTGCTTTCTTAACGCATAAGGTTCATGTTGCTGATGCTCTTAGTTCTAGGGGCAACTCCTTTCTAATGAAAAAGATGTTAAATAAAATCTGCAGCATTTTTTTTAATTAAAAGAAATATCCTCAAGTTTGTTCTCTGAAGAAATAATGATCCTTGTAATTAAAAATGAGTCAGTTCTGGTTTTATGCTGCAGCGCACACTGGTTGAAACACCCAAGTGAGTTAGGTGCATTATTAACAGTGCCATTTAATTAGGAATTTTCAATAGCAGCAATCATGGGATAACTTAAAGCTTATTATTAAAATTATTATTTTATTCAGACACAATCTCTGTAGAAACATAAAGATTTTTATGGAAATTACTCCCTTTCCTAGAGGATTCTGATTTTCTGATAGGCCACACTTCACGTGCAATTAATCTCATTTTATGGGTCAAGTCCAGTAATAGCAAGAGGAAAGAAAATCTTGGCATACCAGTGGGAGGTGGCTCAGCAGCTCATCTACAGAATCGTAGTTTTCTGAAAAAGATGGTTCAAGAAGTTCTGCTTCATCTCGAAGTTTAGCAGGGTTTAGTTCTTCCTGGCTGTTGTGGATCAGAAACAATTTTATTGCTCTCAGAAGATAAAGCAAAGAAAGAGAAGCCTTCTTCTAACCGTAGCTTCTGCACATTTTCTTACACTTATACCCAAAGTGTTATAGAGCATATGAAATAGCATGTTTAATGAATAATGAGACATGATATTTAAAAGCAGTTGTCCAAATGAGTAAATACACAAATGGAATATCAGCTCTACAAAAACCTGGCACTTCTCACCTGTACTGATTAGGACATATAGTCCTTCAGGGACTTCTAAATTTTCATTTCATGTGTTTACAGAGAGGCAAATTTTCAACAAGTTTCTTTATTAAATTGTTGTTCATGTTCCATAGCTCAGTGGATTTTTTTTCCTTGAGAAGATTTTTTATAAATAAAAACAATGTAAGAACCTGTCTGAAGTTTTTTAAAATTGCCAGATGCCATCTCCTCTTTATTCTTTCATTCTAATCTCATTGTGCTGACTGTTCCAGAAAATGTTGTCTGTATTTGAAAACCATGCTATAAACTATGCTATCAAGTCATTAATGTTCAGTGCCTTTTGCTTGTCCTCTCTGTATAAGTACGTGGATGTAAACCTTTTCTGTCTTAATACCATAAAAGTATGGAAACAATACATATTTTCTTTCTTGTAGTACCTTCTTTTTCCAGTTAAAACTGAGTTCAAGTATTTCTTCACAGCCATCTGCTTTCGAAAGCGGCTGTAGTTGTCGGTGAAGACAGCATCAGAGTGGCGCTTCACAGGACTGTCCTGGGAGCTGGCAATACAACAATTATAAAGGAAAAATTAAGAGACAATATCTGTTTAAAGGAAGATACCATTAAATCAGTGAAATAAGCTTTATGATGTTGATTAGCCTAATAAAATAAAATCTCCTTTTCAGCCTTCATTTTTCCATCTATGACTTTGGATCCTTCTTCTGTTGAAAAGAAGCCACAGCTTCTATTGCTTACTATGTATTTTAGTAATAAGGATCAAATTCCAAAGATTGGTATTCACTCTTTTGGGACACACCTTCCACTGATTGTTTTCTCAATTTTGCCATGGCCAATGCAATTAGGATACATTGTCAAAGATTTCTAGAGTCCTTATCCCAGGACTTCTGCAAGATCGAGTGGTTAAATGTGGATTTCATGACTCTCTCCTGTCTGTACTCACATCCCAGATTGCACCTTTTAATAAACAGATTTTATCCTAACTTCTGTAATTTGTGTGAATATATTTCAGTACAATGCCAAGGTTTAAGTCTGGTTTAAGTCTCAATAAGTTCTAAAAGGACACCATAATTGTTCTTATTGAACTCAGTAGAGCTGGAGTCTGCCGCAGAGGAAAGTCAGAATGCAGCATCACATAAGTAGCTATAAACGCTTGTTCTAAGGTTTCAGAAGACAAAACACACCTTGTGAAAACCAAACCTGGAGGCCTTTTCTCCATGCACGATCTTGGGAAATGTCAAGATGTTCTGTTTTAAAAGGTCTATGTTAGTTTATAGCAGATGAGAAACTGGAACTGTATGTTCTGGAACAAAGACGGCATTGACATAAATGGAGGACCTAATTTTTACTCAGCTTTTGAGCATACGAAGTAGGTACTCAGTGGTATCATCACAGTGGCTCAGCAGTTTCTGCTTATGGATTTGAAAAGAAGGAAAGTATACAGAGGTCCTACCCTGCACCCTGTGCCCATTAGTTTATTAATATACTGGTCTGGAAGTTGCATCCAGACCCCTTGTCTGTGAATTTGCTTCATTCTTTTTTGAATCCTTCTGCAGTACAGATCGCACAAACATCTGTCAACATGTTCTACAGCAGGAAAAAAACTATTGCTTTACATTTTCACTATAAGCCAATCATTTCTTGATTTCATTGTGCATTTCCCTGTTGTTAAGCACTGAGTAATCAATCATTTTGTATTTACTTTTGCCACTCATCTGCCAAGCTAGTAAAAACACTACCAGAAAAAAAGAATTAGCAAATCGGCATGATAAACATTCTAATATTTCCAGTATACATTATCAATGCTTTGTGCAGTGTCTGTTGCTCTACCTCTCACAGCTGTGTCAGGAATAAATAGTAACATACTCATTTAGTAATATCACTAAATACTTGCATAGGCTTTTCAGCTCCCCCATAATTATATAAGCTTCTCTTTCATTATCTCTAAATCATAAAAAGGAGAACTTGGGTACAGAAGGGTAGAAAAATTGCCAATAAAGCCAGCTAGGAAAAAAATCTACCTAATGTAAGTGTCACCTCACCTAACTCGTTTTCTAATAAGCGAATGCAGATATCTCTTCACAGCAAGTTTAGCCAAAAGATGGCTGTAGACACTGGTGAAAATTCCATCAGCATGCCTTGCATTTCTGAAATGGACAATAAATAAACTCTACAATACAGCCCGGGTTCATATAATTTTGATAATGTTCATTTTGTAAACGCACTGCTTTCTTTAATTTATCTATTGTACATATTAAATGAAACTAATTTCATAAAATAACCTCCAGATTTTCACAACATACTTTTTAGTCCTTCCTGGAAAGTGAATGCATTCATCATGCCAGAATGGCAATACAATCAACATCTCTGCCGACATCCCTACTGCTACCAGCATTCAAGCAGCGGCTGTGGGATTTTCTTCTGTAATTGAGTCTTCCTTTCCTAATTCTCAGTTTGAAAATGTGAATGATTTTTTGGCAGAGATCAAATAGTCCATCATCTTTTGTATTTACGATAATAAAGAAACTCACCTATCAATAATTCTAGACAGATCAAAATAGAATTTCTCATTTTCAGGTAATGTGTTCTGCAGAATATCTGATTCTGACTTTAATGACCCACGGGCATGGTCAGGTTCACTGGCTCCATCAAATGGCATTCTGTTTCCCAATCTGTTGGAGAAAGAAACCACGTAAAGTACAGCTAGCTGAGGACATGCAACACTTTACTGCAGCTAACATTCTGGTTTGTGTCAAAATGCACATCTACCTACTTTAATCTGTAAGGCATTTTTTAAAAAGCTGGATAAAACAAAAATCACTTTCAGGTACAATCTATGCTTAATTGTAGATTAATTGACATAACAGATCCTTCCCTCAAATGCATATTTTCTAGATAAATGTTCCCATTGAACGCAATTTATTCCAGTGCATAATTTATGACAATCACAGCACAAGTGACAACTATGAAGCTTTTCCTAACAACTATATTTTGTATAAATGATGGATGGAATTAACAGCCTCTACCCAAGCAAAGTGAAAACTGTTCCTGTGATGTACTTACCTCCCAGTTAAGATTTAAGATGTGCTTTGAAATGCAGAATGAAACAGTCCTTAGGCCTTCTCCAAAGAAAGCAAATACACCAAGAACTTCAAACTAAATACAAAGTGCAGTCATATATCTCTACATGCTTTTATTCTCTCATGTTAGAAGCTAAAAAATGTTCATGTTTAATCTCTTAAAATGTATTACGGCAATTGCTCTGTAAAAACTGATGTACAGTTACTTCACATTTTTGTAAACTGCGGTTTCTTATGATGTGTCATATTTTATCAAGGGCAGTCTGACTGCGTAGCAGTATTTTGGCATAATTCCTTCTGGCTGTTCTTACTTCTGTGGCAGACAAGAGGCTCCCACTGCTGTAGAAAACCCCTGCGTGTGATGACATGCAAAAATCACATACTAAAACTGAGACTATTGCCCTTGTAATTTTACAGTCACTGTTAGCACTACTTATGTGTCTGACCCACGTAAGTCTTTTGTCTAGTAAAAAGAAGGTGCAAAGTTGCTGTGTAAAATGACCAGCTCAAGTCACACCGTTTGGAAGTCAGTCACTGTGCTGTTTTGCCGTTCTGTTTTTCATTGGTCCTTCTACACTTGCTTTATGTTCCTCTTACCTAGATGCAAACTGTACCTTTCTGCCATCTGATTTAATTTAGCCGGACCACTAATAGCAACTTGAACCAGCCGAAGCCCGCAGCGGCACAGAAACTCCGCTCCGCTCTGTTCCCGTGGACTCGCTCACGTCCCAGGGCTCACCGTGACCCACATCCCGCCCGCCCCACGCACACGCCGCGGTCACCGCGACCCAGCCTGTGGGGCAGCGCTGCTGCAGCCGCCTCGGGAGGTGCGTGCGTGTCCGGGGGCTTTTGCAGGGAGGGTTCGGCCGGCACCGGCCGGGACACGCCTGACCGCAGCCTCGCCGCGGGGATCCCGCGCACCCCGCGATACCGGGCAAACACCCCGACGGGAAGCGCCGCACTGCGCGCTCCTTGGGAGGGCGCAGCGGAGTACTGGCCCTTCTCACAGCCCCTTCTGCCAGCGGCCGGGGCTGGGCAGGCCCCTGCGGGCCGGAGAGGCGCGGAGCAGGGCTGGGAGAGCGGAGCGGAGCGCGGAGCGGAGCGCGGCCTTACCGCGGCACGGGAGGGAAGGCGGCGCCCCGCGGGGGCAGCGCCCGCGCCCGCCAGCAGAGGGCGCTGAGGAGGGCGAGGGCGAGGAGGAGCGGGGAGGCGCCGCGGTGCTCCATGGCCGCCACCTGTGGAGGGAAGAGCGCAGCCGTCACCCACCGCCCCGGCCCGCCGAGCCACTGCCCCGGCCCCGCTCCCAGCCCCGGTCCCTGTCCCGAGAGACGCCGCCGGCCAGCGGGGTCGCGATGGCGGGGGAGCTGCCGGCGGTCAGGGAGAGCTGGCACCCCCAAAGGTGACCCCCGGCCCGGTGCAAGGGGCAGCGGTGCCAGGGGCTCAGCCACTTAAGCGGTAACAAGGGAGGGTCCCGCCCCGGCTGCCCTGGGCTTTCAGAACCTCTCCCCGCTCCCCGACGGCCGGGACGCCTTCCCTGCAGGTCCGGGAGGGGAGAAGAGGAGCGAGAGTACGGGACGGGGACATCCTTTCTCATCCGCTGGGAAGCTGCCGCTGCGGCGGGGAGAAAGTTACTCACGGAGCCGCGAGTCCGTCGGTGGGTCTGGCTGGGCGGGCGCGGAGCGGAGCGGAGCGGTGCTGGGGGAGTGCGCCCTGCTCCGCTGCTCTGCTGCCGGGGCGGCGGCAGAGGGTGAGGAGGAGGAGGAAGATGAAGAGGAAGGCTCCGTCTCGCGGCACGCTCTGAGCTGCCCGCCGCGCCGCCGCGTTTTATAGCGTTTACACGTTTCTGCTTCCGAAGGAGCAATCACGTTACTGGAGAGACGTCACCCNTCTTCCATTCCCCCAACCCCCGGGCTTTCCTACGGAGCCCGCTTTCCCGCCCCGGAGCTGCTCCTTTCCCTAGCTCTTCGGCAGTGTTTCCGTGCTAAACTGGTTCCTCTCCGTCCCTGGCACATGCAAGTCCCTGACGGGGGTTCCCGCCCAAGGTGCTCAGGGAATTGGTCTGAAAACCAAAATTTTCCTACGGGTTTGAGTTTGATTTTAGCAGGTGTCGGGGTGTTTTCTACTCTTCGCTATTTTGTTTAAACTGCGTGCATGTTCGCGGAAAACGGATTATCCCCCACATCCAAGCGCCGCTTGGTGCAGCCAAGCAAGGTGGGTGCTTTCGCGGATCCCAATGCCGGCACGCGCAGCACGGGCGCGCAGGGAGCGCGGCTGGAGAGTCTGTTAAACTCCCCTGAGCAGGAGGGGGATCAGCTCTTCCTTCTAAGGTGTCTTAAGCCCAAACCTCGGGGATGCCACAGCAAGGGAGAATCAGTTTCAAGCCTTTGATTTTTTCCCTTCGAATTTTCCCTGCCTCAGAGAGATCTGTGGGCAGCAGGGAAAGAAATACAGGGGAAGTGGGCGTGGGACCCGCGGGCGGGCCGGCGGGACAGGGCTGATCAAGCAAGCACCACTTCAGTGTCGCACGCTGTCTTCTCGGTGCCTGACATGAAATATTTGCCAAACAATCGCGGAAGAATTTCAGCTGTAAAGGTCATTATCCTCTTTTATTTTTTCTTGTTTTTTCTTTTTTTTTATCCTTGAGCTTTTGTGCCTCTAATCCTCCTACTCAGTCAGTAACGATTGTACCAAGTCCATACAGACGATTTCACCATTTCTTCATACTTCTAATAAGTTTTTCTGTTTCATGTTTCACTAAAGGTTAGGCAGGCTCAATGCCGAAGATTCTGTGATGCTTAATCACATTTTCTAATTCAGTTACATAAAGAATAAGTGAATTAGATTTAAAATGCCTGGAAATTTGTTTCTCGGATGACAGCTGTGACTAAAACCAGAGTTCCTGCAGTAGTCTAATTTCAGGAAATTTTCCCCTTGTTACTACATAACTGGGGGTCGAAGAAGCTATTCNTGGGCTTTCAGAACCTCTCCCCGCTCCCCGACGGCCGGGACGCCTTCCCTGCAGGTCCGGGAGGGGAGAAGAGGAGCGAGAGTACGGGACGGGGACATCCTTTCTCATCCGCTGGGAAGCTGCCGCTGCGGCGGGGAGAAAGTTACTCACGGAGCCGCGAGTCCGTCGGTGGGTCTGGCGGGGCGGGCGCGGAGCGGAGCGGAGCGGTGCTGGGGGAGTGCGCCCTGCTCCGCTGCTCTGCTGCCGGGGCGGCGGCAGAGGGTGAGGAGGAGGAGGAAGATGAAGAGGAAGGCTCCGTCTCGCGGCACGCTCTGAGCTGCCCGCCGCGCCGCCGCGTTTTATAGCGTTTACACGTTTCTGCTTCCGAAGGAGCAATCACGTTACTGGAGAGACGTCACCCTTCCCAAGGGGACGGTCGCTTTGTTCAGGACAGTCAGAGACTTATATTTAACTCATGAGCAGTCGCGTACCTCTTCCCCCTTCCCCTCATCCCCCCCNTTTTGTTTAAACTGCGTGCATGTTCGCGGAAAACGGATTATCCCCCACATCCAAGCGCCGCTTGGTGCAGCCAAGCAAGGTGGGTGCTTTCGCGGATCCCAATGCCGGCACGCGCAGCACGGGCGCGCAGGGAGCGCGGCTGGAGAGTCTGTTAAACTCCCCTGAGCAGGAGGGGGATCAGCTCTTCCTTCTAAGGTGTCTTAAGCCCAAACCTCGGGGATGCCACAGCAAGGGAGAATCAGTTTCAAGCCTTTGATTTTTTCCCTTCGAATTTTCCCTGCCTCAGAGAGATCTGTGGGCAGCAGGGAAAGAAATACAGGGGAAGTGGGCGTGGGACCCGCGGGCGGGCCGGCGGGACAGGGCTGATCAAGCAAGCACCACTTCAGTGTCGCACGCTGTCTTCTCGGTGCCTGACATGAAATATTTGCCAAACAATCGCGGAAGAATTTCAGCTGTAAAGGTCATTATCCTCTTTTATTTTTTCTTGTTTTTTCTTTTTTTTTATCCTTGAGCTTTTGTGCCTCTAATCCTCCTACTCAGTCAGTAACGATTGTACCAAGTCCATACAGACGATTTCACCATTTCTTCATACTTCTAATAAGTTTTTCTGTTTCATGTTTCACTAAAGGTTAGGCAGGCTCAATGCCGAAGATTCTGTGATGCTTAATCACATTTTCTAATTCAGTTACATAAAGAATAAGTGAATTAGATTTAAAATGCCTGGAAATTTGTTTCTCGGATGACAGCTGTGACTAAAACCAGAGTTCCTGCAGTAGTCTAATTTCAGGAAATTTTCCCCTTGTTACTACATAACTGGGGGTCGAAGAAGCTATTCTGCTCCGGAATGGCGGGATGAGCATCAATGGCACCGTATTCCCCTCACCTCCGAAACATCCCAGCTAGGGCGCATAGGCGCTGTGCCGTATGCACGACCTGGGGAAGTGCGGTGGACTTCATTCAACTACTTGAAAGAGGAGAGAGGAAGGAGAAAGCCATCTCCTGGGTGGTGTAGGGACGCGTGCCTGGGACACTGCGAGGTCTGCGGTTGCCCAGTCTCCTGGCCTGGAGAGGCGAGTGACGAGGGGAGGCGGCACTCGGGACCCCGCGGGCAGGGCGGGTTCGAGGGGGCCGCGGCTGCCCGCTCTCCCGCTCCTCATTCCCGGCTCCCAGCCCCTCTCCTGCTCCTCAGTCCCGCTCCCGCCGAGGGCGCCGCTGCGGGAAAAGCCAAACGCTGCTGGCAGCAGGAAGCGGAGAAGAAAGAAGTTTCCTTCTAGCGCTAGCACGCCTGAGTTAGCGCAGCCTGTAGGGGGGGTCTCGCAGGAGTCCCGCGGGCTGCGGTGCCTGGAAGGGAGGGAGGAGGGGAGCAGACAATTCAGTCTGAGGGATATGTGAAAAACAAGTCTGCTGCCAGTTGCTATGTATGTGCAGTATGGGTGGCTGCGTGCTCTGAGGAGATGTATATAGACTCCACTGCCTAAAAATTGGAGAACCAGTGGCAAATCAGGGCTTTCTTACCATGCTGTACCATTTGGTGCTGTGAGGTACCTCACTACACCCTTCCATAGCGTACCTGGTGAATCTGGTTTGCTGTAACTTTGTTCCCCTTCTTTGCAGGTAGTACACTAGGCTGGACAACACGGTGTCAGGCTGGCTAAAATGGCCTCAGAACCTCCCTAGGGATGACAGTATTGATAAAGAAACCTCTCTAGAGCCCCCTTAATGGTCTGAGAAATCTGTAGTGCATCTAGTCTTACAATACCATCCATTTTCCCTATTCTATAGACAAGAAACTGAATCGTAGGGAGATCAAGTGGTTCCTCTTGTTTACTCAGGAAATATCCAGTGGAGCTTTGAATGGACCCCAAGCACTCTTTAGTTGCACTAACGATTGTCTGCATTTCCCTTCAGCACCCTGTTGCAACCCACCATCTCCTCCTCTTGAAGACAAACTGAAGAAGAGGTGTCACCTCCCCCTTTCTCCTTAGTCCTTCCTCACATTTCTCGAGAGGATTTTCATTGAAGGAGGTTGGTTTGGGATGACTGACAACGGTTTGGGATGGCAATCTTCCATCTAAAAATTCTATCTTTTCCAATATTTTTTTCCCCCTGAAGCTTAAATACACTACTATTTCCACATTTGAATAAGTTTTGATAAGAGTAAGTCATTAAAAAGAAAATAATTCTTTATAAACAGACAGATGGAGAAAAGACCCTTTTCCATCAATGTCGTAAGTGATTTCTCCAAGATCTAGCTAGAGGAACCCTTTTGGGATGGTAGTTCCCACTGTTTTCTACTGGCAAAAACTCTGCCCTTTCAGGAAAGTGTCACTTGGGAGAAAATAGTGCTTGGGAGCTTCTACAGGATAATAATTAAACACAGGAAACTCCCGGGAAATCAAGTGTTTTTCAGTGTTTTTTACAGGAATCCTGATGCATAGAGCATTCATGTTTACTGAACCTTTTATCTTTATTCTATGTGTTATCAAATATCTTTTGGCTACTCTCCATTTTTGCTCCAATTTCTTCTTTAATGTTCCACTTAATAAAACAAAAAATCAAAAAAATTACAGTTATAAAACCGCAATGTTTAGGAATGATGAAAAACCAATTAGACAAGATGGAGCAAAGAGCAGAATTTGTCTGAAAGTTTGTCCTACCACTTGTATACAAAATTGTGTGATGTATATATACATCAAGTATTACCTAAAATAGCTGTATCATCTGGGGTAAGAAATTTGGGAATTCTTAGGTTAGTTAGTTAGATTTGATTACTATCTTTAGCATGTAAAACTGTTCTGAAATTGATGTGCTAAAAATCTCTTAAAGCCAAATCCTTAGATGAGATAAATCTGCTTAGTTCCATGAAGGACCTGCTTAGCATGTACCAAATTTATCATGTAATTGTATTTGAAAAAGAGAATTGCATCAGAAATAGAATTAACATTTTGTTTGGCAAAGAAAAAAGAAAGATAGAAATACTAAGAGACTTGTTTTAGGACTTTCATATTCTACGAGAAAAGGAAACTTCTACTGACTCATGAGGTCTCTTACGAATCATCGGGTTAGCAGAATGTCCCTTGTGCATTACAGCTCATGTTGCTGTGGATGAGTTCAGAAACTCTGCCTTTGATCCCATAGCCATATCACATTGATCCATGAGGTTTTAGAGCTTATAGAGCAGATTGATGGTGCACTACTATTCAGCAGCTAACAGAACAGCTTTTTCAACATTCACAAAAGATATAGCAGATGAAAATTCAAGAAACTGTATAAGAAGAATAAAATATACAACTAAAATTTGATAAACTAACCTTCTCTAATCCTTTAATGGCAGGATTAGCATATTCTCCATTATCTGCTCTCAGCATCATGTTGTACTGCTGGATCCCACTCTCCCATAAATATTCATATTCCTCAATATCACCTTGTTTGAAAAAATGGATGAAATGCTGAAATGAAAATGCTGAAACTTGTTCCAGCTTCACTTTCTTTGCAGCTATCTCTGAATGCTTCCAAGAAAAAATAAGGAGAAAACCATCAGTTTGTTCCTTTAGGTAAGTTTTATGTCAAAGGCACAATCCACATTCTATCATACCTTTAGCCTGAGTGAGTTCTACCGACTCAGAAATGTGATGGCAAGCAGAATAGAACACAGACAAATATTTTTCAATTAAAAACTCATGAGTTGCCTTCTGCAGCAGAAACATTCAGGAGAAGAGTGCTTATCTCCTCAGTTCCCAGGCTGTGGGAGGATCACACAGGCGGAGCAGGGGAGCCTTCATTTCCTCTCTCACCCTTTTTTGAGTCCTGCTTTCAGGTCAAAAGTGTGGATCCTCAGAGCAGAGTTATAAACTGAAGCTAATTCCTGCAACATGTAAATTATATTAACAAATATGATAACTATCTACACCACCTGAAGAAGTTTCTCCTGCTCCAGGTGGTACCTTTGCATTATGACTCTGTGTGGGTTAACAATTTTGAAAACCAGTTTTCAAAATCACTGGAATGTTTGGATTATGCCCATGGCTCCCAAACAGACTTCCACTGCTTGCATTCATGTGTCCGGGCATGTCACCAACATCCATGTTACAGACCTGCTTGGTTAAAACTTCTGAGCAGGTGCAATAATGAGCAAATGGCATGCAGGAGAGCTGCTGACTCCTGTCATGCTTCCAAGGGTCTTTTCCCCTTGCCTCAGATGTAATCTGGGAAAATTCCTAACGCTTCTAGTATAGTTGTGTGTTTTCATACCCCTTCACCTTTGGGGTGAAGGGCACCCCAAAATGCAATCTCAGCTTCTCTGAAGACCCCAAAGCAGTTTGGCATAGACATTTTGTTCTCCATATAAACATATTGTCTGGTATGTGTGTGGTCTACTGCTTCATGTCCATCTGGTTCATGATATGCAGCTGTCCTAGAAGTGTCAGTCTAAATTCCTCCTCGTTCTTTAGCATGGATGTGATGTTTTTGCCATCCCCCTCTCACTATCAGACCCATGTATTCTGCACTCATACCTCTGGAGGACCTGTGACTACACAAGCTTTAACAGGAGCTTTAATATATCTGGGTTTTTTTCAAAGCAATTTCCTTCTAATGTTTCACCTGACTTGTTTAAAGTATTCCATTTACCTTAAAGCCCAGAAAACCACATGGTAATCCAAAATTTGTCAGGAAGCAGAGTAGTTTCTGATTTGGTCATATTGTATTCTTTGTTTTGAGCAAGCTCTCTGAAATACATCCTATTTCTACCAGCACAGTTATAATCTTCAAACTTCAGCAAAGGATCAGATGATTCTTTCAGCACCAGGAAGTTTTCCCTCCTCCTGCAGCTCCTCCAACCCAATCCTCTTCTCTGCAAATCCAAAATAACCTCTGTGTATGACAAGGATGTGTCTTTCAGATGTCATAATATTCAGACTGAACTTGCCATTCATTTTCACCCAGCTCTTTGCTTCATGGTTTTGGATATACAAAACTGGATTTTCTATAGTGAGCCTTTGGAAAATCACTTTATTTTTCATGATGTTCTTACACGTGTAAATATCTCTAAGCTAATATCTAATCATCTAAACAAATACTAAGAACAGTCTTTCAAACCCATGTCCCTACATTTTCCCCATGCTCTTAGGCCTGTCACCTGTCCTATATGATAGCTTACGGAAGTCCTTTTGCCTCTACCTGCACAAAAGAAATGCAGACTAGAAATAACCTCCAAAATCCATTTGGATTATCTGTTAAAAGTAAAACCCATGAGGAGTGCCATAGTGGAGTTCAAAATTTAGAAGTCTGAGACCAAAACTGCCTAGGGTGCCTTATCTCACCGTGACTCGCTGTTGACACTCACCTTATGTAGTCTGCGAGTTTATCGGGAGCTTGGGGAATCCAAGTTTCCTTGGGAAACCAATGTTTCTAATGACTAGGAGTACATCTGCAGATGCAGGCAAGCTGCTAAAAGTCTATTTGCCTCCTTACCTAATTCCTATACTGCAAAAAATCCCATGAAGTATGGGAGAATTTAGTCCATTTACACATTTGTAACCATAGGATAGGAATCTTTCATGGGTTGCAATTGCAACATCTGTGCTGAAAACACTGGTATACTTCCCCAATTTTGCATAGATACTTCTCCCTGTGTGAAATACAAGATGCTGGTTCTAGACTGTGTGGCCAAATTCTTTTTGTCTTCCCCAGTGAATACTGCTACTATTGCACTGTCTGGAAGCTTGTGAGAGCAGACATACCAGCTCAGGATATAAAAAAAACCACGTCAGTCGGGCTGGAAGGCTCATCTTAAGATGCTAATTATGCCAGGATAACTTTATCCCTTGAACTGACCTAATCATCACAAGTTCTTTATTTACCAAGCTGAAAAAAGAAACCATCTAAAAGCTAGAGCAGAAACAAGCTAAAAATGCTTCAGTCTCAAGCAATTACCACTATTGTCTTCATGGAAAAAGAGCTGAGAGAGGTTTTCTAAAACTGTCCATGTGTATAAAGGGCATAGCGTAACGTGCTGTCTCTTAGCACTACTCTGAGCCTAATGTACATTATTATGGGTGTGGAAATTTATATTCACTTTTAGTTGCCGTGAAGAAGGCATATAGAAGAAAGTATCAACCTGTTAGTTTATCATCCTTAATAAATGATGTAATTTGAACTTGACTGTTTTTGATATTAGTCATGAAAGGACTTCTGTAGTGTTCATGGACAAGAGAGATACAGTTCCAACTTAGTTTATTATTTAGTTCAACTCCACAGGTCACCAGAACAAACGATAACTCCTACATCTTGTTTAATTGGCTTCTTGGCCAATACATCAATGACTCATTACCCTTTCCATTTTACATGAAGCATTAAGAGTGTTCCAGTGAACATAGCACCACAGTCAATATATTCAGCTTTTTTGAGTACACATTAATAGATCCAATACTAGTAAGTGCCTAAGAGATTTTAGGAAATGAAGATTATCACAAAGACAAAAGGCATTAATAGGCACAGCAACACCTTGGATAGCCATCATGTGTGCTGTTATCGTGTATGTGTATAATTATATTCTGCATTTTGTTTGCATTTTTAAATGTGACAAGTGAATTACAGTGATTTCTACAGAAACACGTGAAACATTCAGCATCAGAATCAGCACTATTGAATATCAATATTAAAATGTTGCTAATTGGTGGACTTAAGCCATGGACCTTAGAACCTTGAAATGTGTTAAAATTTCTGCTCAAATTGTACTAAAGCATGAGTTCATAAATTATTAATGTATACTTGAATCTTGCTCCTGGTGACTCCGTGTCAATCATGTGGTTACATCAATAGCTGCACAGTAAAAATAACTGCATAACTCTTTTCCAGCATGTAACTACAGGATTTTCAAGTATTATTTCATGTAGTAGATAATTATTCCGTACACTTCCAGCAGTCCAAGTCACAGGTAATTTTTTGTCTGGCCTGAGATATTACCTGGTTTAATAGAAAAATTTTCCATAGATGTGAAATCACACAGTGTCACAATAGAAAATTATATCACACACGCGCAACACTAGGTGTGAAAAGGAGAGGAAAGGTCATCTGTTGCAGGAATTTTTCCTGGTTTATTTTCAGGGATGCTCTCAGGTTGCTTCTCGTAGCTTCAGCTTGGAAAGAGGGGGGAGGATCTTTCCGAATGGTTAGAGGATTATCCAAACAAGACTTCGTTGTCTATTGACATTACTCAACAACTGTTGTAATTTTGAACACTGGGTTCAAAGACCTTCGGAGTGAAATGGTAAGAGAACAACTGGCTCAAGGAGGTTTACCCGTCTCTCAGATCTTGAAACAAATATGTTGAATAGTATAACTTGCTTTTTAAGACAAAAGGTAGTATAAACTGAAGCTGAATCCACAGTCCTGTCTTGGCCTCTATTCCTTTATGCCCATTGCTCCATCCAGAGCTGTATGGTTCAGAAAGCTCATCCTCAGCACAACTTGTGGTTCAGGTGTCTGTGACTGCACAAGGTCAAGGATCAGCTTCTCCCAAGCAGAAACAAAGGCTGCGTCTCCCAACTTGACTACCACTGACTGGCTAGGAAAAACCTATTTATTGTCAACTTGGAAGCTGAAGACCATATTAATGTTCAGTGTAGTCATATTTTAGCTGCCTGCTATGCCCAGTAAGTAACTGTGCCTAGTAGTAACGTTGCATACAATTCTTCATGCAGAATTTGTGCACACAGTAAAAGATACCCAAATAAAATTGTCCTAATAGTTAAAAGGTTGCAGGGTCACTCAGAAATGCATGTCATGTGCAAATTTAAGAGCACAAAAATAAGCCAGAAACTGGAGTCACTAAAAAAATTCCAGACCCCTTTTTGCCTTGTCCTCCAGAAAGCCTCAGACAAAGCCGAACCCAAAGTGACATCTCTCAGGATCTATCAAAATAATGCATTTTGTCAATTCCTCATGCTGTCTAGAGGCAGTAAAGATTACAAACAATCTTTTCACAAGCCTCTAAGAGACTGTCCTGCTGGGGACAGTTTGTCTTCAGACAGTCTTGATTATAAGCAAGATCATTGTAATGTTTGCCTCAACAGTCAGAGAGACTGGCTGTCTGATGCTAGAACTGTCTTTGCTCTGCTTTGCTTTCCAAACCCACCTCTAAAATGCTCCTCCAGAAGTGATCTTTACCAGAGTGAGACTCTAGAAAAACTTCCCTTTAGTCTTTCTTGCTGCCGTCCTATTTCATAGGTACCTCATCCAGAGACATGAGGTAATGCAAAAAACACCTCTGTCGAACAACAGAACTACTGAGACTCAAACAAAGCTGCAATTCAGAAGTTCCTAACCCTGCTCTCCCATAAAATAATAGAAAGGAATGGCCAAGCGCTGATTCACCATGTCCTTTGTTGTCAGCCCCTCATGTGTCTGCATAGGGATGTAAAGATCACCCTCATATCTCTACAGAACTTTTTACATGCTCAGAGGGACTGGGCAGGTGAGATGAGCAGAGCAGTCATGTGTTTTCACAGGAAAGAAACTTTCAAGAAAGAGAAATCATTTGACAGATAAGAATTCTGCTCTTAAATTAGCATTAATCTAGTTCGTAAACTAGAATGATGTGCTTTATGAAATTATATTCTGATTCAACAGAGTTATTAAATAGACGAGTAATCTCATTGCAGTCAATAATAGAGCAATATAGATTAAACTACCAGCAGTCAGCCAGAACATTTGGAAGGTTAAGGGTACATTGTGAACCAGTTTTTTGCTGGATTGGGCTTGTGTAGCAAGGCCCTCAGTTGTGTGTCTAGCATATCACATTTGCAAATCTACCCCTTAAGTACTGCAATATATAATACTGTATATTTCTTATTTTCTTTTGATTCACTGTAGAGGTTTAACCCAGCGATCAGGGAGAAAATCTGAACGGTAAAAGGTAGAAAACTCATGGTTTGAGATAAAAACAGTTTAATAGGGAAAGCAGAGGCCACACAAGCAAAGCAAAACAAGGAATTAATCCACTGCTTTCCATGGGCAGGCATCCCCAGGAGAGCAGGACCCCATCACAGATAAGAGTTACTTGGGAATACAAATGCCCTCACTCCAAAAACCCCCTTTCCTCCCCACTTTATATTCTGACATGATGGAATACGGTCTGGAATATCCCTGTGGTCAGTTGGCATCACCTGTTCTGGCTGTGTCTCCTCCCAACCTCCCTTGCACCCCCAGCATCCTTGCCAGTGTGGCAGTATGAAAGCAGAAAAGGCCTTGGCTCTGTGTGAGCCCTGCTCAGCAGCAACAAAAACATCTCTGTATTATCAACCCTTTGTTCAGCACAAATCCAAAAAATATCCCTGTACTAGTACTGTGAAGACAATTAACCAACCCCAGGCAAAACCAGCACAACTTTCTGTTGTACTGTTAAATAAACAGTTATCCTTGAAACTCTTTGATCACTAATGACTCAGATTTTGAGTACAACATCAAGCACAACAAGTTTGTCTGAAACATTCTTGATTTACTTTTAAATGCTTGTAACGCCCAGCACTGGAAGCAGCTTTTAAATCACCTAGCCATTTAATGTCTTACAGGTGCTTTGAATGAAGCAGGAACATCTACTTATTCCTCTGTGAACTGTGAAAATGCACTTAAAGGTATGTGATGACATCTAGCCTTCAGTACCTATAAAACATCTGTGAGAAGGCATGCATACGCATATGCTTTGTTGCAGATCAGGGAATGATCAGGAAAGACCATTTCAGGCGTCTTTCAGGAGCACTGTCAGGATATTAAACACACACTTCCCATATTTTGTGAACTCATGGTATCTGCCATTCTCCAACGCATTTGGATTAGTTGAATCCTGTCAATCTACACTGAGCTTTCACAGCTCTTAATTCGCTCATATATTTTTGATTTTATTGAGAATATCTCTCTGGCCTAGATCAGGTTCCATGCATTTGTGAAAGAGATAAAAATTTGAAAATGCTTTGCTTTCTCAGAGACTGTTTAACTTTTTTTTAAGCTAATACGTTTCAAACATAATTTCATCATGATTGCATGATTTAGAAACATATTGAATGTTCAGTTTCCTTTTCAGAAGGGACTCAATGCCTAGAAGCATTTAGAAGCTTTGAGAGACTTAATTTAGGGTATATACAAGTACCCAAAAAATATGTTCTTGTGCATGCAGGAATTTTTATAGAAGTAAGTTTTATATTACCCAAAATGATCCAAAATATCTGCATCATGAATTAATGTGTTGTGGAGTTATGAGAATTTTGCAAGGCAATTCAAAATTTTGCTAAATGGTGTCTGCCACTTAGTACTGACAGAAAGGTCTGTATCTTTCCATGACATTTGCCCAAGGGATTAGGAAAAAAAAAAAAAAAAAGGGAAAAAAAAAGCTCAGTCCTTTGATGCTGGCAAACTAGTGCTAGAGAGCTTATCACACACAAATCAATCAATTCCTCAAAGTGATTTTCTGTATAAGAAAGTTCTGGCAGAACAACAAAAGAATGGGATAGAGTGAAGATTTGTGTATTTTTGTCATCATGCTTATCCACAGAGAGAGCTTACTATGGAACTAAATGGAGAAGCACTAAAGGAGAAAAAAAAAATCTACAATCTGTCTAGAAAAGGTTTAAATGAAATTCATCCCTCCTATTGAAAAACCAACAACTTTAAAAGATCACCAGGATATTAAGTACAGGAACATGGGCAGAAAATGAGACTCCGGCTTGCCTCTCCACGTGCTCAAGCCCTAGACTGGTCAATCTAGGGGATTCATCCTATTTCAACGTGCAATTAATCATCAGCAACGTCTCCATACATGTCAAAGAAATCCGTATCACTGCCAGCTGTGATTTGTGCTCTTCTTAAGTTGGAACAAGAGAGAAGCAGCATCCTTCTTTTGTACACATCGGCATGCTGCTATAAAATAAAATGGATTGATATGGATGCAGGTCCGACATGAACTAGACAGGAATAATTTTGCATTCCAGTGCCTTTCCATACTGTTCCTAGTCATAGGCACATCAGACGGTTATGTCCTAAATCAGCAAATCCAATTTCCTGCTATCTCAGTCCCATCACTATGCGTAATCCTTTCATGATTAAGCGACTCTTGTTTAAAAGAACTCCTTGCTCTAAAATAGGGCAACTGCTCCTTCACAGCCCTCAGCACACAATCACTTGATTCTGCTGCTAAATAGATGAAAACATGTCTCTGATGCAGAATGTCTCTGGGAATGCAGACAGGAAACATGTTCACTGAAATAGCTCCTCAATCCAGTGCATGCCCATCAGGCGTTGCCACAGTCATGCACTAGTGTCGTCAGAAATCTGATGGAAGCCAAAACCTTCCACAGAAGTCAAAAGCAGAAACAAGACACACAAACCAGACCCCTCCTAAGTTGCTTCCTTAACCTGCAAACTGTTTGAGGGCAAAAGCACAGAATAATGCACAGACCCCACCTTGCACTGCGAGGCCAGAAATCCTTAGTGGAGTCACTGGTGTTCCTGCTGCTAGAGCGTGAGGTGGTTTGTTGCTTTGTGTGCCTCAAGAAGAGCTGCTGCCAGCAGTAGTTCACCTATTGAGTGCTGCAGTAGTTTTCTCAGAACTCTCTAGTCCAGCTGGATGAAAAATCTTGAGTCAATTGTAGCCAATAATAATATTAGATTGAAAAGGAGATGAGGATCTTGTCATCCTTTTTGGTACTCAGGAAGGTAAATACCTGAACAAAGTCATACAGGAACTCCAAACACTCAACCCCTTTGAAAACTCTCTTTTATTAAGAGACCCAAATGAAGATACAGCTATTTTCCCTGAGTTTTAAGACTTTGTAAGTTTAGTTTTTAAAGTACTATTCTCAGCATTTTGAAGTTATATCAATGCTGTTTTCTTTAGTCTGCTCTGGACTTGGTAAATTTCCAATTAGTATTTTCTTTCCTATTTTTTTTTTCCCAGAAGCTGTACTGCATCATAGACATCACCTAATTTTATCAAATGCTTATAGGTCAGGGATCTGGCATGTGTCATTTCACCTCTGAGAGGATATTTCCAGTAAGCACAGTTTTCAGTTTATACTTAAGAATGGATGCTGAGATGACTCAAAAACTTCATGTTAAATTACAAGCGAACTCTAAAAATGTGATTTGGCAAAAATACTGCATGTTCAGTGTGTTGCAGTATGGTAATCAGTAGCTGTCTGAAGAGGTGATCAGCAGCCCTTCAGTGGGAAAAGGTCAAGGAATATAGCATGAGCTACTTTTGTAAATAAGATGGAACATAAATATTCTCAAACAAAGAGCTGTCAAGTTTCACCTTCTATATAAACCCATAACTGGAGTGACTCTTTTTGTGGGCACGGACAATAACAGGAAGTATTTCTCTTTATGAAGAGGAGAAGTAGATCTGCTTACTCGGAACAAGGTGTTAGGATAACTGGATGTTGATCAAAGTTCTGCCTATCAGTCCCCATGTGATTCTGGAAGCATCATTTTAATTGTATTACATGCAAAATAATTGTCAAGTTTAATTCATGCTTGAGAATGCTCTGAAATCTTGAAATCTGCAGTAACACTTTTTTTTTCTTTGTTTTAAATTCAGCTCTGCTTTCTAGTATTTTAAATTGAAATAAAGGACGATTTCATTAAGCAAATATAATCTTTTTGCATATCGAACACACAATGATTCCTGAATCCCAGAGTTAATTTGGGGGTTGATCCTGTGCAGTGTGCTTTGGTCCTAATGCAATAAAATGTGCATGAGTGCATTTAAGCATGAACCTTATAGTGATTGCCCTTTTGCTTAAAGCAAGCATTAGCTCAAACACAATGTGAATTGAAGCTGAAGTAGTTATAAACCAGTGGATTTAATACCTGTAAGCACTGTTATTTGTGAGAGACCTTCTCACTTGTAATCCTTTGAAGGTGTTCTCATATGGCAAATTCTGACCCTGACTTCAAATAGCATCTTCAGTTTTGGGGTGTTTCCCCACAGAAGCAAAGGCAGGAGAAAGTCCTCATTCACATTTCTAACTGTATCAGCTTGCATAATTAAAGAAAATACTCTTCCCTTTAAAGAAGCTGTTATGCAAGTCACCGTGTTTATCGTTAAGAAAAAACATGAGCTTGAGTTTATAGCATCTAACTTTATTCCACATTCTGAAGCTTCCCAAATGCTTGGAAAACATTTATTTCAGATGTTGTGAAAACAAGTTTTAAGCATCTGACAGTCATACTGGTTATGCATCAAACATCTGTGGTTTTAGTCTCCCTAATCCAGGGAACATAAGAAATGTTTTGATATCCAGTACAGATTTCAGGAGCAAAAAAAATACAGTACATTTAAGCTTCCCTCTTTACATTGTTTACTAAATACAGTGTAATACAAGTAATAATTGTGTAATAATTACGCTGTGGAAAGTTCTACTGTAAAGTAATGCACACTTAAAATCCAGAAGTAAAAATTTACTCATTTAACATGATTTCACTCTCAAGGGACAAGCAGCTTTGGCCAGCTGGATGCACAGTGGGTACAAAGATGGCAGGTTAAATTCTCTCTTCCACAGTCCATCAAACCCTCTAAACAAAGGGGGCAGGCTTGAATTCTACTTTTCGTAGGCAGGCTAGAATAGGCTGCATCACCTACTCTATAGCAAGGACACTTTGAATATACTTTTGCATGCAATGATATTCACCAGACTCAGAAAAACTCTAGATGAAAAAAAAAATATTAATGAATGAAATAACACAACTTTCTTTCTTCAGAGGACTATTATTTTAAGTCTGTAGCCTGTGATCAGCCAAATGCAGTGTTACAATCTTATCAGCAAGTTCTGGGTGTGCTAGAACCCACAGTGTCCGGAATGAAATGGTCTGTAAACTCTGTAAATGGTTGTTCTTCTAGCAATGACGTACATCTCTCCAGATGTGTTGCACACTAAAAATAAAACAATGAAATCCAGCCAGTAAATATATGCAAAATAACTTGCCTTTGCAATAAGGAATACTGGTTGTTTACAGTAAATATTGCTTGTAAGCTCAATGTTTGTAGCATTACTTGCGAATGGGTGAGTATTGGGCTGGAATACTGGCATTCAGAGGTCAATGCCAGTGCTTCCTGAAGGATGTTGAGCTCAGCAAAGGGATGCATGCTGCCCATCTCCAAAAGCCTGGAAAACCTGGAAGATGATAATGATTTTGCCCATTCGCAGAAGCTGGTGAATCTTTGTCCCTCCCAGAAGAGAGATGAGAACTTCTTCTCCCTACAGAAGCCCCTCAGAATCAGGAGTCCTGAGGCTGGTGCTGCCCAAGCCTCTTAGAAACAACAGGCACATTTGGAAGTGTGGGCAGCTCCTGTACTTGTAGAAATTCTTTACCCTTAATTTGAACATGAAATATTTAACAGGAAACTGATACAATAAGACTTCATTCTGGTCCCATTTGTCTCTGTTATTTCCAAATCCTGAACATTTTGTCACATCAGTGCAATTAGTCTCTACTAAGCCAGGGGTTAGCTTGGCATGATACACATATAAATGTCAAGAATATATGTAAGCCTCAACTAAATACTTCATCTTTATCTTCATATCCCAATTCATTATATAATCCTAGTATTCAGCCATAGATGTCTGAAATCTCGTTTCAGTGAAAGACAAGATTTCAGTGAATAAAAGAAAGAATTAAATGTTGGTACAATTTGAGAAAAACAATTTGAAATAAGGAAATGACTAATCCCATAGGAAATTAGGAAACTTAATTAAAAAATAGTTGTCATTCATACTGCTTATCTGGATAACCAGAACTAGAAAAATGAAACACGCAGAGTTCTGCCCATACAGCCTCACTGGGTATTAAAATGTGACTACCTGTTCTGCTGACTGCAGACGGAAAATTCTTTATAATGGTTATCATGCATTTAGTGTGTTGTTCAAAACTTCTTTCTGCATGAAGCTTCATATACTTCAAAATTTTTTCCCACCCTGTGTGGAATTTTAAACAAGCACCCCTAATATGGAGTCTTTTCAGATCAGATCTTTGCAATCAACAGAACAGGATGCCTGTAGCAGCCAGGACTGCATCCTCTACAAGGTCTGCATTTAAGGTTCCTCAGAGTGATGCTCTTCTGGGGTTATAGCAAGAAGGTGGGTAATGGGAGGTGCTCTCTGAAAACGTAACATCCTTGGGAAAGCACGTAAAGTCAAAACTTCTTAAAAAAAAAAAAAGGAATAGTGAAATTTGCATTGATGTGCTGTGTATATCAGTAATCTCTAGTATCATTTGTTTCTTCAAGAAATGATTTAGTTTTTATGTGGCAGCATTTTTCCCTCTAAAATAAAGAGACAATGGCTGCAATTAAAGATATAACACTATAAATATGCAAGCATACAGCAGAACAGTAAACAAAAGCCAGCAGTGCAAAGACAAGTGATCTCTCAGACACTGGGATGTTGGGATCCATGAAATCACTGCTACATGCCTCTTGGCAAAGTATGTCCCCTCTGCAACTGCAGCTGGAGACTTCTCAGAGATCTTCATCATGCACAGAAAATTGTTGAGATAATTGAGGTTCCTCCTAAAATGCACATGTGTGTTTGCAGCAAGGAAGAAGCTCAGGATTCTGGGAAAGCTTTTATGATGGTTTCATAGGCGGGAGGCGGGGTTTGCGTGGAGTGGCAGATGCGGAGGTTGTTGTTAGACCAGTGGAATTCAGGTCGACTCAAGCTGTTGGTGGTGCTTCCCACAAGGGTTGTGGTGGTGTTTGTGGGAGTGAGGGTGATCAGCTGACTGTTCGTCTCTACGGGCAGGGGAGGACACTGCAGAAAAGGGTGGAAGGTGGATGCACGGAAGCTTGACTTCCTGGGGAAAGAGTTGGCCTGCTCCAGGGAGGCTTGCCGCTGGAAGGTGAGGCTGGCCAGGCTGAGGTTGCTTCGACGCTCGCAGCTGCTGTTGCGGTAAAATCCAGTCCTGCCGGCAGTGTGGCCATGGGATGAAGGTCTGGACCGACGGCTGAAGGATGAGGGGCTCCCCTGGGAAATGTGGGCACTAGCTCTGCGACGGGACAAGCAGGTGAAAAATGCCCAAATTATCCCTCCAATCACCAGTCCAATCACCATGGACACTGTGAAGGCTATTGTTATCTGCTCTGAAATACAGCAAAAATTAATATCAAAGTTAATGAAGTAACTCTGAAGGATATTCCTGCAAGAAAATTAATTTAAAATGTCAGCCTCCCTAAAAGATGAACCGGCCCTTGGGTCTTCATAACACATGAACTTCACAACACAAACACAGCACTTCAGAGTGCTCTTACTATACAACATTTTGGTGTTTGTTTGTGTGATTTTTTGTTTGGGTTTTTTGGGGGTTTTTTTTTTGCTTGCTTGTTTAATTTGCATAATTCAACATCCAGAAAATAACTTATATTTAATATCAGTTTCTGTACCAAGGCAAGGAAAGTCTTTAGCCTTTCCCAGAATCAGCCACCCACCAGCTCCAAGTGTTATAAAACTGCCAAGTATTTCCTTCTGTGGGCAATAGGAGGTGTGGATTTATGCAGGCTTGTCCTTTCTGGTTATAGACCTTTACGTTCTGTGTGTACGTGTTTGCAAACTCACCTATTAAAACAGTGATATACCTTCTGCCATGTTCTTAGCGGAGTAAGCCCTGTATTTATTACAACATGAGAACGCTTCCCAGCCTTTTACTGCTGAGTAACAGATAGTTTAAAACCTCATAGTAATTAATGTAAATGACTACATCCTAAATTATTATGGTCAGAGATAACCATTCGTAACACTAAGTCTCTTGAATATTTTCTATCCCCAATGCCCAATTTAAAGATGCGTTAATCTGCCATTAAGAAATGTAAATTTCTAGCTCTTTTTGAAATGTTTTCAAGGATTACAAGATCTGAAAAGAAACAAAGAGAAAAACAAAACCCGTGGCTAGGATTGTTTTCTCTCCCATGTGGTTTCACAGGATGGAGAGATGTGATTTTTCCTTGTGTATTTCTAAGGAGAGGACAGTTACTTGAGAAAACTTCACTCAGTTTGCAACCAAGCACCAGCGTTATTGCTGTTCTAAAAAGTTCAGAGATGTATTTGTAATCCTGACTAAGTCCTGAAATGAATGCAAAACCTTTATAGATCCTCTCAAAATTCAAGATGGGCTTGGATCTAAAACAAGAAGGAACACTATGTTGACAACTGGTGGAGCAAAGAGGGAATAAGCAAGAAATATCCATGGGACACCTTGAAACATATTTGTTCTGTCTGTACTGTTCTATCATATTTGTGAAGCATTTTTGTTAAAAAGGCAAGTGTATTCATTAGATAGATAAATGTGAGTAACTCCTAGAGCATACTGAAGAGCAGGCCAGATAACACTGTGCCAGACAGAAGGTAGTAACTCCAGGACTGGGATGCAGACATTAGAGGCCAGAAAAGGCAAGATGAGACTAGGCTCAGAATTTTCTAGCAGCCGCTAAAGAGTTTTCCCTGAATTTATGGTGCTGTACAAACAGTCATTCCAAAACCTCAGAATAACGACAGTGAACCTGAGTTGTGGGACTTGGCCAAATCAGGTGCTGAAGATGCAAGGAGAGTGAGCAGTCCAAGTGATGGCTATGGAGAGCAGCCAGCACCCCATCGAGAGAGAGAAGAGGTGCCAGGCAGGGCCAGCAGGACTGACTTGCAGACAAAGGCACCCCAGTATTGGCACCCTGGAACGGATTCTTTTGTTTAAGTCAGCCTTAAACTTAGGTCACTGCCAGAGGGGGGAAAGAAACATTAGCTTTGCTTCCAGCAGAAGAAATGTAAACAATTATTGGTTAATTGCACTTTAAGAAGTAGTCATTATCTTACTTATCTACCTTCTACTTTTCTCCCTTCAGGGAAAAATGGCTAGTGATGTGATTCATACTTGGAAGACTACACAATCCTACTGTTCCTGGCCTGTAACCTCTGCTTTCAGGTCGGCTTATAACATTATCCTTTTCAAACAAAGACTGGTGAGGATAATGCATTGGATACTGTTGTGGGAGACTGCTCCCTCTCAGAACACTTTGTTGCCCTTTCATTCCAAGACAGATCAGACTTGATCCTAAAAGACAATTTTTTCTTTAAGCTCTCATTTCTATAACTCAAAAACTTTTGACTGGGCACACTAAAGACAAAGGGTGACGGCCCAGTCTGCTTTCTGCAAGAACCCGCAGGCAGCATCCTGCACTGCAACTCTTGGCTTCAGATCAGATCGCTATAAGCAGCCTTCTTCTCACAAACCCAGTCTGATTCTGCCCTTTGTAAAATATCTTTAGAGACACAGCAGGACTTATTGTGCCCCTTTTGGTCAGGAATAGCTTATTATGACATTTTAATAGATTTAATACATTCTGTTACTGCAAGTTCCTACTCATACTCCCAAAGGTGGGAAGGGAGAGCCAGGACTTGGTGACCTTCGGTTGAATAAATCCCAGGGGGATTCCTGAAGACAGCACTTCCCACGCACTAGAGCTGCAGTCTGCGTACCCCTACTGCTGCCCCTGCATGCCTATTGGAAAGTGGAGCAAGAACTAATCCTTTCTTGTGCTCATTCCTTCTGCACTTCAGCTCAAATGCCCGTTGGGTTATTATATTTGAGGCTGCCAAGGAATCCTCCAGGCACAGGGCTCTGTGCTACCACCCGACATCCCTGCAACTCTTTGGGCTCTCAGCTGGCACAGGGGATCTCCACAGGGCTCAGCAGCCTCGAGCGTAAGCAAAAGCACAGCAAGCAGCCCAAGTGTACCTGGCTCGAGGGTTGCCATGCACCATGGTGAGGATTTGTCCCTGCATCCCTCGAGCCATAATTTTCACCACCTGCACAATCTAACCAGAGTTTCACACTGTTAAAAGCAGCTGAGGGAATTGACAAAAGTATTGAGTGCAGCTCTTCAGTCCTTCCCACGTGCTGTTCCCCTGTGCTGGAGGTACAGCACAGGCAATTATCCCTTTGGATAATGGTGTCATTTTCTTCAACTTGTTTAGTTCTTTTATTTTTCTATCTCCATATATGATGTAAAAATCGAGGGTCAAATTATTCCCTGATGAAGCTCAGCTGGGTTTACACTGACTATTTCAGTTGCCAGGACTCCATATGCTCTCTTTTCCATTTGGACCTACATTTAACCCCCTTGGTTCCTATTACAGAAATATCACTAGACCCATTGGTTACATCGGTTACATTGAAAAGACATTTCTTTTTTTTTCTCTTCCCAAAATCTCACTGACTTCAGTTGGAACTGTGGGTCACACTAATGGGCCAGAATTACTCTTTGCTTACGCCCTGCAGAGGATGAATTTCACAGAAATGTAATGCAGTTCTAAAACCTGACATTGTAGAATTGTAAATCTATGCCCATTGATTTCCTCTTTAGAATATCCAGCAATCACAGCCCTGAGGCACATCGGAGAAAATATTATCAAACAGGGAAAAAGATCAAAGGCAGAGTGGAACTTGCTGCACCTGGGATTTTGAGGGGAACAGCTGGCCTTCACCAAGTTGTTTTTCTCTTCCTTAATCTGGGCAGTGCCAGAGCAGAACTAGCCTTCCAGGGAGTCAGAGTGATACTGACACAAGGTGTCTCCCAAGGGGCTGTTGTAATATCTTATGGTTTTCTGAGAGCTGTGCATGTCATTCTGTCCTCTGCTTTCAGGGAAAATAGTAAAAAGAAAGATAAGTGAGGGATGCTGCTACTAACAACAACTACCCAGGTGCCGGACCCCTAAATATGTTTTGATCTGTCTGTTTCTCAGGCCGCTCACACTGCCTACTTTATTTCATTATGCCATAGTTGAAAAGATGTGGTAGCTCACCTCTAACACCAGCTGAGGTGAAGGACAAAGGTTTTCATCAACAATGCAGGACAGACTTTGAGGTACAAAGCCAGAAAGGAAAGGCTAAGGTAAAAAAGCAACTGGGTATCTTAGCCACTTTACCTTTCTATCTGCAGGACTTCCAACATGACCACAGCATTTCAGTACCCACAGTAACACCCATAACTTCTGAGTGTTACCCCCAGATCTGAACATCAAGTCAGCACGTTTGTCAGCCCAACATCTATCCAGATCAGGCAATTTCTTTTTAAGTCTCTGTGTTGCCTCCTCTCTAGTTTCTGCATGCAGCGTTAGGGAAATGCGGTGCTACAGGTTTGTACAGTGGATTATTGCATCTGCTGTGCAAAACATATTCTTGGTCGTTGAAGATTTCTTTAAGGATTTCCTAACTTCCCATGAACTGTGTATATGAAGTGATAGCATACACCCTATCAAATTGACAGCCTCTAGCAAATGCTTATTGCTCTACAAAATCCACGCTGGAGAAATTTAGACACGTTGTTTTTAAAGATGACAGACTGGCTGATAAGATGTTTTTCCTAGCACTTGGCCCTGAAACAATTTTATCCCATCTGGCCTGGACATCTGAAGCAGGTTCAGCCAAAGCTGGCTCATAGGAATCTGAAGTCTTCTCAGAAGTGGACTGACTATGTTATCTTCTTCCTCACTTTGGGGTATACCTCACCAAAAAATAGCAACATAATCCCTACCTAGATTCAGCAGTCCCTGAAATACCCAAAATCTTCATAAAGTAGATTTGCTTTTTGTGATGGAGTGTCCCACCTCTATCACGTAGGCTTGCACGATGCTTGCAGACATACTAGGTTAACCTCTTACTTCTGTGAGTTTCATCTCTTTTCATTTGTATGGACAACATCAGCCATCCCTTTGAATTCGAAACACATTTGCATTGCGGATTCATTTTCCCAAGAAGTTTCTCTCTTGCCCTCAGTTCTGGCTGCAGTGAGCTGCAATAGGATTTTGTTCCTTGACCGCAGGAAACCCTTGGGACTTGTATATTTCCTATATCCTTATGATAAGGTCTCCAAGGTGTAAAATTAAGGTGGGCACAGGGTCTTCCTTCCCCCATGCTCACAGATATATACATTGGAAAACTTTACAGCTAGCCATGATGGGATCGTAGTGCCTTTCAAAATCATGTAAGCAGCACTTTCAATGACAGCATCTCAGAGCCTGAACCAGTGAGATGGAGAAAGACAGGAGAAAGCACTGGATGCAAGGGAAAGAGAAATGGAAAAGCATCTTTTAGTCAAGCTGTGCACATGTGATGAATTGGAACTGCGTCTTTGCCGATATTAACTAATAAAGCTAATAAAGAACCACTCAGCTTTCCAAGCATTGGCTCTGCTCATTTTATTGCTAAGTACAAGAAGTCAGAAAACATCCACAGGCTGAAGTGATACCTACACATCTGATTTGATTTCTAGTGGGTGACTTTCAAATATTGCAACTTTTATGTTTTGGAGCTGTTAATTTTTTTTTTTTTGATAGTTATTGAACTGCTCTTGTTTTACTCAAAGAGTAAAAATTAAGCAGTTGTCTTGGTTTTCACCAGCACACAGTTAATTTTTCTGCAATAGCCATGAGGAGGCAGAGCCTGGAGCTGTGTGGGCACATCTGGGTTGTTATTCTATGCCACCTTATAGGACAGAAGTAAGAGATTCTCGCCTCCAGGAAGAAGGGTGTGGCTTCAGGTGGAACAAAAAGTGTGGCAGGGTAGGGAACCTGTTGGTTCATTGTCTCTGGATCATGCCATGTCGAACTGAGGTTTGGTTTTTTTATATGTAAATCAGTCACTTTTTGTATACTTTTGTTATTACTATTGTTGGTGTTATTGTTTGTTTTATCTCATTGCTGTTTCCAGTAAATTGTTCTTATCTCAACCCACAATTTTCACAATTTTGTGCATCCAATTCTCAGCTCCTCCCCTGGAGAGGGAATTGGAAGGGGAAGATGTAGGAGAGTGAGAAAACAGAGTCTGGTTTGGGAGAGTCTTGGGGGCAGACACTAAAGTGGGGAATGCCATTCCTAGGCCACAAGAGAAGTTTCATTTTAAAGTTATTAGAAGTGGTAAGGTAGCTTGTCACCCAAGAATGGCATTGTTCAGTATTTAAACTCAGCTTTCTACTGAGACATTTTACTCATACTACGCTATAGCAAGATTCTGTTCATTTACTTAAACATCTGAGAGTAATTTTCCTATTTTTCTTTTTTCCACCTGCCCCAAACTAGCATAAGACATTGCGCATCTGACATGCAAATCCTATTCCATGGGGACTCCAGCAAGCTCGGATGTAAAACATACAAACTCATTGACTTCAGCTGCATTAGCATTGAGAAGTTTCAGAGCATACCACTGTGACATATAGTGGAAGAGAGTTATTTTTATATTTTCAAACAAAATTTTAGAATTCTAAATTTATTTCCATTTTATTTCTTCCCTTCTCACATTTTCACTAGCTCTCTCTCCTTTATGTGATGCCATATGCTAGTTACTCAAAACTTGTTTAAGTTAGTTAGCATTCCTCTCCCTCTATGAACACCCATTTGCACAAACAACTTCAGCTTGCCTCGACCCAAAGCTGAAAAGCCTTGATAACTAGTAGAGGGTTTGATCTCAAACATGAAAAAATCGGCTCAGCCTTTTTGTACTGAGATTATTTTTTCCCAAAATGAAAGCTCGGTGACAAAAGCGGGTATGAAATGCATACAAACCAGTGTGGGTATTCAGACCTTACACATACACTGCACAGCTTAGTATAGAGCACCAGCTAGTGTATCAAAGCATGAATTGCAGTCTATTAATCTACTATTAACCTGGTAGTAATAATGGTTCAGTCACTATTTTAGAGGCGGCTCAGTGTCTCAGGTTTCAAGTGAGGTTCAGCTAAGTCATTAGCAGGTGATCATAACACAGTCTCTTCTCTGCAAAACCAGACTGGAGCAGCCAGGGCCCATCAGAGTTTGAGCAAAGTCATAGCAACTTCCTCACAGCTACAGTGTTAAGGAATCCTCCCTGTCTGACAATCCAGGAGCCACTCTGGCAGTCACACTCGCACCACCTGAGCTGGGACAGAAGCCCTTTCACATCTACACCCCCCACACCCACACAGTCAGACCAGGTTTCCTTATCAGCTCAACCCCAGGCTTCCCATAGCAGGGTCTCAGATGTCCAGATCCTTAAAATAATTTAATCATGGTGCAATAACTAAATGACAGCATGATAGCTCAAGCTGGTGCCTCCAAGAAGGGACCCTGAAGAAAGGAACCTCTGGGCTTTTATCCCCTCACAGTCTAAGGGAGGGAAAATCTGGGGTGCTTGGCTCCTGCTGTCTCCGAGCACTTAAGTGTCTGGTCCCCTGGCAGGGCCACAGGTCCCTGGGCCCTTTGTTATGCAAAGGGTCAGCAGGTCACAGGCTCTTGCCGCAGGCTCAGGCTCCTGCCCCCCAGAACACAACCTGCAGCTGCACCCCGAGTTACCGGCACTGAAAGGATTCCTCAGCAATAGCAAATGTACATCTCCAAGCTAGCCTGGCTACAGCTACTCCTCCTCATGCATCCCAGGCAGCAAGTTTGGAAATGAAGTATACCTGGGGCCCAAAGTGCCACCACCTCTTCTTCACCACAGAAGGCTTGAAGTGATTTGAACTACTTGAAATTTTATGCTGGTTCTGCCAGCTCCAAGAAAGCTGGGGCTAGTATCAATAGCCAATTCCTGTGCTACTGTTGTCATGCTGAGCTCAAAAAAGCAATTTCTTTATATCTGACAAGTGTTGGTATTACTATCTTCCCAATTGCCACTAATTGTGTTAGCAAAACAGCCTCTCGTTAATCATTTGTAGGCAGTCCATGATTCAGCTGGGCGGATGAATCAGTTGCTGCGTAATATCAGCCAGCTGTGATGTTAGTCATGGCAAAACTTCAAGAAACTTCACACATGGCTCTTGTGAGATGACTGAGAGTGACAGGTGCAGCAAGAGGGGGTTCAGGTAGTTGTGATGTCCAGAAAATGAAGAGGCAATGATGGAGACATCTGGAAAACAGAATCTGTGGGGGGAAAAAAGCTGAAAGAAAAGCAGACTGTGCAGGATGTAAGAACTAATAAGGGGGATAGTTATGCTCTCAGAAATATCAGACCTCTGCATTCAGACACAAACTTGCTAAAGGGATGTTTTATTCAGGCTTTGCTACTGTGAGATTCTTTTCTGCAGCAACAGAGCATAATTCTCTCATTTTACCTAATAACAGGGGGGTTTTTTATGTCCACGGCAGATAAAATAAGAAGTTCTGGGTTTAAAATAAAGGAAAGGAAATTAAAAATGCATTTCTATCTATGAGGACAGGTAAGAAATAGAATAGATAGTCCAGACATGTAGTGCATCTACCCCCAGTAAAGATTTTAAAAAGCAACATCATTCAAGAGTTGTAATACAGTCAATCCTGTCTTGAAAAAAGAAGGTAGAACAAATGACATCTCAAGGTCCATGCTGACGTCATTTTGTGCAGTTTCTAAGATATTCTTCGATCAGGTAAGCAAATGGGCTCCAGAAGCATCTGAAAAAATATTAATTAAATGATAAGTTAAAAAAAAAAAAAAGGCAGTCCGTGCTTTTGGATTAATACTCCTTTTAAAATGCAGAGGGGTTGGTTGCTCATCAGAAGGTTAACTCCACAAATGAGGAACCTATCTAGGAGCAAGATTGCCCTCTGCTGGAAACTGATGTTGGAAATCGAAACTATGCAGAAACCCCCTTCATTCTAGTAAATCAGGGAGTCAGAAAAAGCTAGCGAGAAACATTCCAATGGAAGATTACAGAGACGTTCATAGTAATTCAAAAAACAGAAAAATTCTGAATTGCATTGCCATAAACACACAGGACTAGCATTTTGCAGAGGCTTTGAAAGTGAAGTAAACTGAGGCACAGCAAAAATGTTCAGAATCTTAAACTTGTAAACTTGTGCAGTTTTGTAGCTTTCTGCAAGTATCTGTGATCATGGAGGAGCATAGGGTGAAGTCTGCTCTTAAATTCATATTTCTTGACATCTGCAGTGATGTCCAGAATTATCTCCATGCACCAGAGTACATTGGCTTTGATTACTAATACCATAATCCATTGTGATAAAAACCCAGAGGAGTGGAATATGCCATCTCAATATCCCACAAACCAACTCAGAGTTAATGATGGCCCCTTGATATTACTGGCAGTTGATTTTTACTGGAATGACAAATAAAGGGTAATTGTAAAAAGCAGAAGGAAACATCTAAGATAGAGATGTCAGCATGTTTAATTTAATGCCTTTGGCACAACTATGTAAAACAAAGCAAAGATTCCTTCAGGCAGACAGAAAAAGAAACTTTGTTACCACGTGGTTTCATTGTGATTCCTAATGCATAACAAAAGCAGTAATTGAATTTGATCTTTTCTGCATGTGCAGCAAGCAATCCTCTGGCAAGGCATTCTTACAAACCTCACAAAACCAGACCTAAGCTATATGGCCTCTGCATGAACCTAAATCGAACACTAAATTACAATCTGACACAGTGCAATGTGACATTATAGTTATTACTTAATTGATAAAAATAATTTACGCCTGAGAATAAGTAATCTCATATATGGACAGAGCATGAGTGACTGGAGTGAAACCTTAAAATTAAGCAGAATTTTCTAAAATTCTTAAAATTAAGGATGAAATACTGAAACACATAGCTGACACTTAAGAAAACAGAAGACATCCAGAGGCAGAACAAAGCACAAGGATTTGGGGTTATTGGGAAGAATGTGGGGTGAGGAACATATAGTCCCACCACAGTGATTCTATTATCAGCGCTTGACCCAGACAGAGCTTCAGGTGGAGCTTGTTGTTACTTGAAGAGCCCACAAAAGCCAGGAAGTACACTGGAAGCCCAAGTCTTGTAAGAATATAGAGAAGAATATTTTAAAAGATTCAGAATGAGAAAACACACTCTGAGTGCCTTAAGACACTAACTATACTGGAAAAGAAAAGTGTCATTTCAGCCTTCCCAGTGTGTCCTATGCACAGTGGCTCCCAATGCAGTGCTTGCAGTAAGTGCTGCAAACTCTGCATGTGTCCCTCTGAGTCTCAAGAGTCTCTTTCCTTCACCTGAGAGGCAAGACCTTGTTTCTGCTCCTTGCTTTTGGCAGTGCAATCTCCCTCTGTCTCCTCCTGCAACCTGTTCAGCTGTTTCCCAGGAGAGGAGCAATCTCCCCTTTACAGCTCCATTTTAAATGCACATCATGTAAAGGTTGTTTGGAAAAGTTGTTTGTGAACTTTGCTGAATACTTTTCTGAAGTATTCAATAAACAAGTATTCAAGGAGCAGGAATAGCGATCTGTACTTTTTTCACTGCACTAATTGCTGAGCTACATCCAGTAATGCAAAAAATCTCCGGCTCTATGTCTTCACCTGGAAATACGTATAATAGTGAGAATTTTGAGAACACAGAAGTGTGTTTATATGTGGCAGTACTGTACTCTTCAGTTAGTTACCTGAAGTTCAAAAACTGATCTTTCTTTGTCCCAGTACCTCCTGAGTGAACATCAATCCATTTGGGAGATTGCACCAAATATTTCTATGAATATCTGTATCAGTGTGGGCTAGGGGACCCAATCAAGTAGCAGTCATAAGAATCAAAACCACAAGATAATAAATGCTGACATCATTTCTAAATGAATGGATCACTGATCTGGAGTATTAGTCGACTCTTCTTGACCCAGGACAAACGATCCAGGCTGGGGATTAAGTATGAAGTGGGACATCGGTGCTTGTCCCATATGAGCCAGCGGTGTCTGGGAGGCTGTATTTGCACCAGGCTGATCCAGGTCCTACTTGCCCAGAGATTCCTACATTTTTCAATTAACAGAACCATCAATGGCTTCCTTCTTTACTCATATTTTGCCTGCATAACTTATGCACTTCCCACAGAAGTCACGTGTCTGCTTGGTTGATTCATCTTCCATTACCTGTATAACTGAGAGATGGTATTGATGTAACATAATTTTTAAAAGCAAAAGGTTTAGAATCAACAGATGTCAGTTAAATGGTAAAACGTCATAAGTGTGTGTTAGGATGCTGGATTGTGAATTTTAATGTTTGAAACAGGGAACTAATTTTCTTCTGCAAATAAGATGCCAGAGAAGCAAGGCAGAGGCCTCTGGTAAGAAAGTGCCACAGCTTTTTTCTTCAGCAAGCATTTGTCAGAGCCCAAAAAAGTTTATGCGTTACATTAAACTGACTATTTTTTTCCCCCCCATTTATTTTACTGAAAATTTCCCAGATATTATTTCATAACAATGCTGTATATATTTGTATTGTTGACGAAGTTCCTGTTGAGGTCATTTAACAGATAAATCTTAAACTATGATTGTCTCATTTTCAATATGTGAAAATCAAATTTGTGTCTTTTCTGCCTCTTCAAGTAGAAGGGAATAAATTATGTTAGAAGAATATTTTAGGATTGCTTGGTGCAAATTTCAGTACAATATAGTAAGTTTTAAAATCTGAGTAACTACCTTTTGTTAATGCTTGTATAGGAAGTGAGGCTTCTACCTTGAAAAGCAGGGGGAAATGACATTGTCTGTAATAAATGCTGTCGATAGTCTTTTCTGATTTTTTTTCCAGACAAAAGGATAGGGCTATGAAATGAAAATAATCTTACTAACAAAAAAGATTCAATCTTGAGTCCTGATTTTACCTTGACCTCCTGTTTTTTGATTTTGGACATTTCATTCCATCTCCATGGTCCAGATTAATCTTCTGTATAAGGGAGGTGGTACCACTCACAGCCACTCATTTGGCTCACAAAGATTTTAACAAATATTATAAACTCGTTTAACTCCTGGTTAAATAAATTACAGTGGTAAAATCGGACATTGTGTATAAATACAGAGCATTTTCCTTCAATAAGTTCTACAGGAAGAACTGAGGCAGAACCATGGCACCCACAGTGTGCTGAGACCAGCTCATGTGAGTATGAACACTGTGAGGCTCTAGCAGGTGACCGTGCAGCCACAGGACGTTTGTCCTGGGGAGAAAGCACAGCTCTAACGTGCCTTTGTTATGCGACAATCTCACATGCCAACACATTCCCTGGTGCAGTGCTTGAGGGAAGAAATATACTTTGTTTCCTAAGGACCAGATTTCTGTATTTGGTGGATAAAGAATGATGCTTCCGGCAGCTCATGTAACAACGAGCAGCACCATATACTTAGTCAATAATGCAGGTGCAATTGTTAAAATGTGTGTATTCTGTGTGCTTGATTATCATTTAAATAATACTCTGAAGAAACTTTGCCTTTTCTTTGTACTACCTCTGATTTGTGTCCTTCCTGCTAAAGATGGTGAAGTATTTGATAAATCAATGGCTATATAGTGGGGTGGGGAAAGCAGGAAAGTAATAATTAGGATGCCACAAAACATAGCCTGAGGATGACAGACTCACTTTACAAGAATAATTTATATACAAGGAAGAAATTGTGCTCCGAATAGACAGAATGCAAGAATAAGACTGGTCTCTTTGTGACATAGTTTGTTGCTTTCATCCAGCTACAGTAATAATACTCTTTTCTTTGGGCTTGCCAGAATAAGGGCAAAGAAAAAAATAAGTTCCTCATTAGTATCTCCTTTTATCTCTCTGACAGGCTTGCACATAAGATCTTGGAACGCATTTACATATTAACGTTTTCAATCTAAGCCTCTCTAAGTCAGACTTTTTCAATATCTATTGTTATGGTACCCTTCACTTCAGTAATGGAAGCATAAACTTTCATGTGTTCATCAAATCTTTTAATTAACTAAAAGAAAAATAAGCAAAATGATACTAGATTTGGGATAGTTTGATAATTCTTCCCCTTCAGAAGACAGTATATGATTTATGAAGCAACAGGACACGGCCACTCCAACAAACAGTATCGCCATGTGCGTAAGAAATCCAACTGAGAAGCTGCATACAGATCAGCTTTCCCAAACACAGCTGAGGGAGAACAGAAACATGGTATATGTTGAAGCTGAGAAGGGGAAGATGAGCAATGCCTTCCTTTTTAATTACATAACAGGCCATGGATTTATTTCTTTTTTGATATGAGAATATTTCTGGAGGATTTCAGACGAGGAGCCAGGAACCCTGAGTGTTACAAAAGATTAAGATTCTCTTCTGTCATGCACCCACTGAAGAGCTGATGTTCAAATGCAGTTGCTGCCATTGCTAATGCCTCACCATCACATGCTGTCTGCTATCTTCCTCCAGTTAAACCTACACCCTTGTTGCCATTGCTCTCAATATTACCACTATTTATGTGACAGCTGTGTCCTCTTTGAGTCACTGCCCCGGGCTGCTCTGCTGCTGCCTTGTGACACATCCCAAGTCAGCTCAGGGGAAGTGGAAAGGGGAAGATCTTCTGGTGATCTTGACCTGATAGATAGGACAATAAAGCCTTCCTTGCAGAGATCCTAAAAGGTTCAAGCAGAGGAAAGGTGGTGTGTGTGGGTGTCACTTGCCCTTGAAGTCTTCTGACTACCATGTTCATGGTTTAAATTATGTGGCGTACTTAAATCAGCTTCAGACTACTCGATTACTTGAGCTATGATTTAGTTATGTGATTCTTTCTATATCTCTATCACAGGATTGTCATGCAGATCAGTATCTTATCTGAAGTGGAAAAGAAAGCAACTGAAATACCTGTAGTTCTGGAAGCCATGCAGCAAAAGTTACTCTGATGCTGCTGGGCCTGTGAGAATGCACAATCCTACAGCCCTCTCCAAGAGGGGAAAAAAAGTCTGTCTCAGTTTTTTAATAAGTGGAGCTGAGTTTTACTGGTGCTGACATCATTTGGTTTTGCCTGTGTTCCCAGGCTCTGTCTGACGTCCCAGTGTGTGGCATTTTTAACAAAAGCAAAACTGGCCCCTATCGCAAAAACTCTGCTGAGATGAATGGGATTTTCACAGTCCTGATTTCTGCTCATTCACCATGCAGGGACTTTGCAATTGCTCTTCATCAGTATGAAGCAGGTTACTCAGTCAAGTTAAATATTTGGTTAAGTAACCTGGAAATATGGATTTGCTACTAAATTTGTAACATCATGAAACATTTCACTGAGGAGCAGGAAGAAGAACATGTAGGAGAACATGAACTCTCGATTTAAAGCTGGTAATGAGAAGGGAAATGTTTCAAGGTTGTAACATTAACATGAAGATCTCATTGTCTTTCATAGTGTTGCTTAAATGCATCATATTTCATATCTGTGTTGTACATCTGCTTCTCAGATAAATCTACTTGAAATACTCAGCGTGTTTACAGGAAACATTTGCAAAGCCAGAGCTGTCTTTCTATCTGATCACGTGTCACATTTTACCTCATCGCCTTTCTCTTGAGAACATCCTTACGAAGCAGCACAGGGAAATTCTCTCTGGTTTTCAAATAGGAACCTGGAACATGGTGGTACTATCTAACTTCTCTCCCAGAAACCCAACTAAAAATCTGCCTTCTAGTATGACTGTTTCCAAAAACATATTTCAAACATATAAATATGTTTCCATAAAACATATTTAACAGCTTTTTCTAAGTTCACGTTGCCCATAGGAAAATAAGACAATTCTAGTTTCTCAGTGAATTTGGGAAGAATAAAGGTATTTTACTCCATGTTAGGAACCCTGCCTCAGGAGTCTGATGAACACATTTCAAAGTTGATAAAAATTTCTTGTAGGAGGAGTGTGAGAAGGCTTTATGTCACCATTGTGTTTACTGAACACAGCCACACATCCACTACACCAGGTATGCTTGCAGGTGTGTTATTTGACAGAACTGGAAATCTGCAGCCACAAGGACATGGTTTGTCTGTACCAGACTGACACAAAGGTGCACAGACAAACTGTACTTCTTTCTGCACTATACCTTGTATCATACTCCCACACCATTCGCATATTTTGCACATATTTTAAGGAAATGGTGCTCCAACCAGTCCATCTGATCAATATCTTCAGGGCTAAGAAACAAGGCTGTATTTTTCAGCCAGTTTTCCTGGCCATTTCATGTAGGGAATTCTGGGAGCTTTCTGACTAAAGTAGGAAATGCATCCCTCCTTATTGTTTCCTATTTTAGGTTAGACTGCTTTTACATGGGATTGCCCAAATTCCCATGCCACTGACTGATACTAGAATAAACCAATGAGCAGTTGGATTATGCACTCTTCAAAACAAGCTCTTTTTCTACCATCAGTAGATACACTTGGCTGTGAAATAGGAATGAAAACAAGCTACTCTTTGTTATTAGAAGACATAAGAGTACAGAAAAGTAGTTTTAATCATGTACAACTTTTGCCTTTTTTAAAGGCTCCATCTTGAATGAGTAAAAGAGAAAATATTAGTCAGAAGATGAAAGGTTAAGCAAGCAATAAAGAACAGCAACAACTCTAGAAAATTTATAATAGCAAATCTGGAAGTTTGAGCCATTTATTTGATTGGAAAATATAGGTGAGAAGTCAGAAGAAAGGTTTGTTCACACACCATTGGCTCTCATATCAGCTCCATCATTATGGGCACTGCTCAATTTCTGCTCAATTATTCAAGCCCCTTAATATCATAGATCACGAGGTAAAACCCTGAGTTGCAGGTCCTGAACAGTGGATCAGTAACCCTGATGAGACAGAATCCAGGCTCAGAGATTCAAGCTTTAAGCAGACTTGTTAAAGCAGTGCTTGGTAAGGCACTCTGGGAAATCTGAGCAGGAAAGTGGTTGCTGTAGATATTGTTGATGTATGCCAGATGGGGAGCTGCAGATTCAGCGTGCAAACCGCATTTTACATATATATATGGCTGGCTGTGACACAGGAAAGGTTTTAGTACAGGCTCCTGACCAAAGAACTCAGATATATCCTTTCAGATGTGTCTGACTTCACCAAATCAATATGGTTCATTCCTTCCTCTGTTAACATTTGCTTAGACCATCCTGCTCCTTTCCCTCCCATTCACCATGTACTGATGAATTTGATTTGCTTTTAATTTTTGTTCTTATTGGGTAATTGTATCTTTTGCACACTTTTCTATATTTTTTGGTATAATCTTTTAACTAAATGCTAAAAGGCAATGAGGTTAAAGAAATTAAAAATTGGCAATGTCAGTTATCGCTGGAATGCAATTTTCATTTATCATCCCCAGTAGTACTATGAATGAAGAACTGCTTACTTAGACATTAAAAATACAGTGTATTGTTTTGGGTCATGGCAAAACTCATATTCACTCACAAAAAGGCTCTGTCCTTATTTTAGGTCTCCATTTTCTGAAGAGTACCTACTATTTTGGAGAGTCCTATTATTTTGGATAATCACTGTAAGGAATTATTCCCTAAAACACTAGAACAAGACTGCATGATGACACTGAAAGAAAGCATTTTGCCTCTCCCCCTCTCTGTTCTCCTGTTGGGACTGCTTCCAACAACAGGGGCCTGTAAAGTCTGAAGTCATCTGACTCCAGGACGATAATTTCAAAAGGAAGAAGCTCATTTTTCCACATCCCATTTCCAAACTTTTGCAGGCACCAGTGATCTAACCTAAAGACTCTGCAGCAAGAGATTATATCTCCTGTGAAGAGATTTATTCCTTGTGCTATCCATTCCTTGTGATGTGTGATATGCTGCCAAATATTGCACTTATAAAATTACTGATGTTTTCCAAATCACAGAGAATTGATAAAACAAAAGAGACAAACTGCAAGGAAAAACTCTGGATGATGCAGTGTCTGCAATCACCTTGCTCTATTTGGGCTCATTGTCATGAATTAAAAAACCAAGAAGAATACACACACTAGGGTGAAATTTTGAAAAGGGAGAAAAGAGAATGGAAGAGAAGAACAATAACAATTCAGGAAATACAGCATTGAGGTTGATAGATCACCTGAATCCTAGGCTCTAATTTTGTTGTTCTTTCCTCCCTCTTTTTTCCTCTTCAACCCTGAAGTGTTTCTCTACTAAGAAAAAAACCTTCAGTGGTCTAAATAATCTGTAAGTGTTTCTATGTCACAACTTTACTTCCTCCTTTCTGCCAGGAAAGGAATTGCACTGTCAGCTTATTGAAATCCTCTGCCCCATTAGCAATGCCAGGCCTACCAGGATAAAGGCCCTCTGGGGAACTCTGGTTCAAAGATGCTGCTCTTTTCCAGCCACCACACTAGGAACAGCAGCGGCCTGTAAGAAGATACCACTGCCACTTCTGCTGTCAAGTGCTCCACAGCTGGCTCCAAACTGTAGTCTTTCTGTGCCCACATCTCCAGCAGGAAAGCTGAGGCAGCTCCCAGAGTCTTTGTTTGTTGCTACTAAAGTTTGAATGGAAAGTGTACAAAGTGCATGAACCGGAGCAAAAGGAATGAGGAGAGACCACCCAGTGGGTATGCTGGAATGTGCTGACACAGACATCAGAGTGTAAGCCAAGAGGCTTAACCTGGTCACCACACTGGCCCCCACAAATGCTTCTTTTCCTACTTGCAAAGAAATCTGGATCTGTTGCTTGTGCTTCTACTCTGCCATGACTGCCACCTATGAAGGATCCCAGAAATCCCATGGATTTTTGTCCCATGTCCCACGGCTTTCTAGGCTGCACTTTGCAGTGTTGAGCAGCTGTGTTACTGATTGTGTCAGTGCTGCCCTTCACAAGTGTTACTCCAGTTCATAAAGAGAGTGACGCACAGTCCTTAACCACGATTATTGCTACACCAGTAACACGATAAACACAGCCCATACCTAATGCCATCTTTTCCAGCAGAGCACATAGCCTGACTTTCAAACAAACAGACGCATTTTAATGAAGAGAAGACCAGTGGGTTGAGGGAGAGACTAGGCAAAATGTGATATGTTTAAAAACATGGGTGCATTTGTAGCTCATAAAGACAAGCAATAATGCCTATAGTATGTGCCAAGCAATTTGCCATCTCAAAATGTTGGAAGCCAGCTGATACATGCCACTATTTCCACACACCAAACAAATAACACCCTGGATTCTGATTCAAGAAAAGAAAAATTGACCTTAATGGTTTTAAGGTATTAAATTTTAAGGTTGCATTTTAAATAGGCACTTGAGTAAAACTTGACTGAAGGATAGTCTAGGGATCTAAGTTAATATTGATTAAAATCTGCTTACACTTTTTGTCTCTGCTGCTGGCACATTGATCAAATGCACTACTTAAACTAAATTTCCTGATCTGAAATTATATCACTATTTATGCTGAAGAAATAGGATTGTCTTGAAGACATTTATTGTATTTACTTGTGTACAACTGAAAATGCTTTTAGGAATTACAAGAAATGCACTCCCAGTTTAACTAGAAACATCTTTGCTCCCACTGTTATCTTATAAATCGAAATGAACTCATTAAAGACTATATTAAAACAGTAAAAAGTGAGATTATTAGTTGCTGAATGGGTATCAAACCTTGAATTTCTCACTCAGCTATTATTAAGCCTCCTTTTGAAACTAGTAATAAAAAACACAATCCAGACTCTCTGTCTACAGTTCCAAAGTGATATCAGCAGTGCTGAAGTCCAGCAGGGGCTGGCTTTAAATGCTTCTCTTCTTACCTCTTCCAAAGTACCATACTATGGATTCCCACTGCAAAGCAGGGTGGGCAGCAGTTACATAGCTTCACAGAAGCTGGCACCTGATAGAAATGAGCTCCTGAATCCTGGCAGTAGCTCAGACAACTTATCTGAAACAGACATGCATATCTACAAAGACTTTGCGAAATCTGTTGCAGGAAAAAGCTCTAGCCATGTGAGCATCAGGATCCAAATTTTGTGCTTATGGCACATTACACAGAGGACGTTTACTGACAGGGCCAGGAGTTCTATGATAAACTCATTAATTTAAAATAGAAGAGTTTAATTTTTTTTTCCTGGCAGAATTGATTTTAGGCCAGCAAAACAACTTTTTTGCTGGCTTTGTTTTACTTCACTGCATAATTTAGCATTCCAGAAATACTGCAGATTGATGATGGTGACATCTGAATTCAAAGAAGAATTCCTGCAATGTCTACAGCTAAGCACTATAGTTATCGACTCTCCAGTTTGTCACTGATTGTACACAGAGCTTGCAAAAAAATGTGCACTGGTTTTTTTCTCTAATTTTATAATTTTTTAAGATCTTTGCATGAATGAGAGGGTTTAGACTACTTAGACAACTCACACAGAATGACTTATATTGAGGTGTTTATATCTTGTTTTTCTCTATGCAGCTTGATTAAGGCATATTTCCACTGGCCTGGAGCAACTGGAAAAAGATTTATATGTGCTCACACATAAATAAGCCGAGGACAGTTTAGTTTGTTCATTGTTCTAAAATTCTTAGGGTAACTTTTAAGAAGCTATTGTGTGAAGTTTTCACTGGAAACTGGACAACTATAGAAAACAGGATGCCTGTATATTTTCCAGCATAAGGAACCAGCTGTTAGACAATAGATGGTTTATAAAACTGAAAGAGATTAAATATCATTATGAACAGTTGCTTAGACTATTTTTACAGCATTGATTTTTTTCTCACAAACTTAGTCCCTCTCAGCAAAACTTTGCATAAATGTTGAAGTTTACACTTTGGCTGAGTCCATGGAAGATGCTGAGAAATCACACATGCATGGAGAAGGAATGCATCGTGGTAATGTAGTAACATTCACAGTACTACATGGTGGGTGGCTTAGAAAACAGCCTCTAAGCCGTGTCCTAAAAAATGAGTTCCAAGTACTGCACTCTTATTTAATAAAGAACTAAATTTTATTTATGTCTATTACATGTAGTTTTATTTTTACCTCAAGTCATGTATCTTAGGGATGTCAGAAAACACATTTCTATCATTTTAAGTGATGTTTCCACGCAGTGAGCTTGTGTCAGTCATCATCTTCTAACAGAGACTATACAGTTACCCTTCCTAGTCTACCATAAATGATATTCCTACAGGAAAGAAAGAGAAAATTATATTCACTCTTCTAAAATCTATCAGAAAAATAAGAAAAATCTGAGAGGCATCTTCCCTTTCAAGGACCATGCAAGCTCCTCACAAAAATCCAAGCTCTGAGGTTCATCTGCTGTCAGAGCCTAAGCAATTGGGATGTGATCAGGGCTGGGTACAATGTCAGTCCCTGGCAAGCGAGGTGAGCAATGAGGATGAAAGGAGGTGCTGGCCCTTTCAGCATTAAGACAGTTAAGGTGTGTCCTGCTTTGTGCTGTCATCTTCACTGTAAAAAAATGATTGTTGTTCTTCAGAGTTCAGCAGACAACCTCCAGACAAAAGACTCTGAAACAGTAATAACTGTAATTTTTCCTCAATTAATCTCTAAATATTTATCAAAGATGTCGAGTATCAGTACCCTACTCTTCGGCCTGAGACACAAAATTGAGTGAGTCTCTCATGGTCTCTCAGTAGGAAAATATATGTGTCACTGCAGGAAGCTTAGATGGCATTCAACAGATTCTTGTTCCTCATGACAAGAAATAAAAGGAACTTCTTTCCATCCTCTTATATGATTTTTTTTCCACTCTTTTCCTGGGGCACTCCTATGTAATCAAAGTCCTATTTTGCTTATTTTTTACTTTTAAATAGTGTTCAGATTCTTGGACAGATTGTTGCTCAATAGCAATAATAGAGAAAACGAGATGTGTGATTCATTCTAAGCTAATTGCTAATAAATGTTAATATTGAACATAGCAAGCAATAGAGCTTTTTGGAGGAGTTTTCCACAGCAACTGCACAGAAAGAATCCTTTAAGATCAAATAAATTAGTTTAATTATCCTGAATGAATTTCAGTGTAACATATACTTCCACCTCACACTATACATTTCAGTTTATGAACTATTCCCAGATTTGGGTGAAAGAAAACCGCCATAGTAGATAATAATCAAAAATATACATTGAACAAAAAATGAGGAAAATCTCGCCAAGAGGCAGCACAATAAATTACAAGTAACTTTTCATACTGGAGGAATAAGAGTTTATTCCAAAGGCTGGCACTGATTAAGCCTTTGTTATCCCATTTTCATCAAAAGATGAAACAGATCATGTCTGCTGCGTAGGTACATCCATTAAGCATTTGAGAATATCTACCTGATCTGGCTATTGACTGAAGTCAATAGACATCTTTTCAACTGACTTCAGTAATGAAGTTTTTTTTGAAACAATCAATTTTGCCCCAGCAGTCCCTGCTGTCTTGATCCATTTAAAAAACACGATAAAACTTTGTTGAAGAAACATTTGGAAAACAGTCTTATCACTGCAGGAAATACAAAACCTATTCATCACCCTTTGGATCCAATGTGAGGCTTGAAAGTACATTGAGGTATTTTTTTTAAGGCAATCAACAACAAATATCTGCATCTACTTTAGTAACATTCTAGAAAAAGACCCAATATCCTTACCCCAAAACTTTGGTGGCCATGTGATTGGAGGAAAAGTACTGTTCTTATCCATAACATCCAAACAGCAAATACAGAATGGTACGTCCACAGAGGAGCGATAGTTTTCTGAAGGTTTGAGATTCTGCACTAGAAGCAAAGCTTCTGTGCTGCCACGGAACTGTGTTGTTTGCCTGAAAGGAAATGGATGTATCACATTTCCTGCTTGTGGACTCGAATTAGTAAGTGCTTGCCTTATCTTGGAACACCACATGGTTCCCGAGACAGGGAAGTAGTTTCCTTCTCGTCATTTCCTCAGCCAGAGCAAATCGACTCAGAACAATACCAAATCACCTCCTTCTCTGAAACTTTTTGAACTCCATAAGTCCAGAGATAGAGAGATGAAAATTCCTTTCTCTTTCCTTTAACGATTTTTTACGTTGAAGACCTTCCTTAAACATCCAAAAGCACTTGTATTTGGTAGGAATTTTCAATAAGAAAGAAATGCATCAACAGGCTTTTAATAGACACCAATTCTTTACGATGTTAATTTGGGCTATGTGGATGGTTAAGTATTCACCATTGTTCCTTGGCTGGTTTGAGGAACTAGCTGGGCCTGACAGTGTAACTGTAAATTTTTTCCTTTCCACACCCCATTCTGAAATATGAGTTCCCTGGAACACAAACAGGCTTTGAGCTAATTGCTTGGACACGTTTAATATAATGCAGTGTTAATTCCCTGATGGAATTCTAGGTACTGCTGCTATATATAACATATAGAAATAACAACAACCCTACAGAAGAAAACAAACAAGATATTTAATGACATAGATCTAGAATTAATGGAGAATGAATGGACATTGACAAAATACATGATTTGGTATTTATGTGATAATTTCTGTAGAACCAAGTTTTAACTATTTTCTTCTTAAATATATTTCAGATAGTGGATGTCCATAAACATTCTGCTGTGAATGGAAACCTCTGTTCTCTGAAGAGAGGGTTTTCTTCCCCTTATACTATAAAAAACCCAAACAAACCCAAACCCAGAATTAGCTACATTTATTTTTCATAATGAATATTTAGAATCCCCCTAAATTTAGAACTAATCCAATCTTAAGATTTGGATGTAGTATCATTTTAAGGTTGAACCTTTTCTGTTTTGGTTTGGTTTGGTTTTGTTTTTCATGAAAGAGATGTTTAGAAATATTGAGTAAAAACACCCTGATTATTAATGGAAGACTGATCGTTTTCAAAGCTCATACTTAAAATAGCATATCCAAATACTAAGTTAAGAACTTAAATGAAAAAATCTGATTTTCAGATGACTGTGAGCAAGATAACACTTCATGAGAAGTTCTGGGACTATTTAGTTTCAGTTGGGGCACTGATACCAGACTAGATGCTAAAAATATACAAAACATAACAAATAGTTATATGGCTAGGGTTAGATTTGTGCCCTAAGAGCATATGGAAATAAAACAAAACTGAATGGTTGTAAACTATAAAATGAGGAAATTAAATTATTTTAGTTTACTGGCTGCATCTATTGAGATGATCATCGTAAAAAAGAATTGAACACTGACCTTAATCTAGTTGAAAAACGTTTGAGTTCAGACATGAACACATGTACAGATAATTGCATGTTACTTATAATCAAGTGTATGAAACATGAACCTTAATTCTTTGTGAAAAAGTCAGCAGCACTGAGAAATAGGACAGTTTCTACTTTGACAGAGCGTTCCAAGATGGAAGTTTTCTTGCTTTCCTCAAAAAACAGCTGATATGGGCAATTACCAGCAGCAGATCAGAGAAGTTGCACAACCAAAAGTCTTACGTGTGCCATACACCCAAAATATCTATCAGCAACTTGCAGCAAAGTTTTAAATGAATCAAGATGATGTGGGTTTAAACTGACTTGCTAAGCAGGAGGCTCTCTCAGGTCCGTTTCAAACTGTCTTTCCACTATTTGCTCTTGCAAGAGAAAGGAAGAATTGCTATTTTGGCAACAAAATTTATCTAAAATGGGTACAGCATATCAACTCCTGAGACAGAATTATAGAATGATTTGGGCTGGAAGAAACCTTAAAGATCATCTAGTTCTAACCCCTCTGCCTTGGCAGGGTTAGAACCTTCCCCTAGACCACGTTGCTCAAAGCTGGCCTGGAACACATCTGGGGATGGGGCACCCACAGCTTCTCTGGGCAACCTGTGGAATCTTCTTCACCAAAAAGCTAAAGCTGATTGATAAACCACAGACTCTTCTTAATTTATTTCTGTTTATTTATTTTCTGAGTATTGCAGAAATAAATTTCACTGGCAACCCCACCAATTGTTTCATTTTTCTTTATGGAGAAGTATCTTTTCCTGAAAATAAAATCATCATAGCTCGAGGTACCCTCGTGGGTAAAAATGCTCATCATCTTTCATTATACTGGCAAGTATAACCCACTGTCACTTCTGACTGATGGGAGATGGGGGTATGTAGATGATGAGCTGTCAAATACATTACTGATGTGAGCTAAATTCCAACAAAATGAGCAGTGTTTTACTCTTTGAAAAGACTAATTTAATTCTGTCCTTAAAGGGTTTGAACACACTGATTAAATTAGGGAAGGTGCTTTGAATTTACAGCAGCACTAGCCCTAATGCTGAAGAAAGGGAAGAACTTTGAGGAGAAAATATATGTGATGGGTTCCATCCTACTTTAGAAAAAGCATGGGCAACCAAACAGTGGGTACACAAAGTAGTGTTGGCAGGGGAATAGTCACCTGCTTCCTGCGTGGCAGGAGGAACTAGCACCACTGCCAGCCTGTTCTGAGGATGGCAGCTGCTTGCTCTAAGGCATTTATGTTCTCCCCAGTGATATATTAGGATTCTTCTATTTATCTTTGCCATCCCAGTAGAGCCCTGCCTGTCTAAATATTTTCTGTTCAACATGGTGGAGAGATCCACTGAGCTAATCTACTGAGTGCATGGGGGTTAATTCAGTTTAAAATATTTTTTCCAGCTGGTCAGGACTCAAAGGGATGATGTTTGAGTATGATCACTCAGTCCTACAAACTGCACCCAGATTTTAACTGTTGTCAATCACTGCCAGACAGAAGGGTCATACAACTGTCATTCGAAGAAAAAAGGAATACCATGTCAGAATTTGAAAACAACTTGCTAAAAACTACTTCTCAGTTTTTCAGTTGCTTAGTTACTACAATTCCTGAGGAAACACAGGTATATATGTTGAATTCTCCTGCATGAACCCACAAAATCCTTTTATTTCACATGAAACAGTTCACTGAAAAAAAAAAAAAATTAAAAGTACAGAATGAGCATCCACTGAAACTTTTTCTTTTTTTTTTTTTTTACACTTTCCATCTGGAGATTATGATTTAAACTGGGATTTCCTTTAATTGTTTCATATTTCAGCAGTCTCGCATTTGTCCTTGGTTAGTTTTACAGCTCTCCGGATGCATGAAGAAAAAACTCAGGAATTTTTTTTATTTGACCAGTGATGAAAAATGTTCCTGTCTACCATCAAACTATCAATGTTAAATGCTGTTCATAATGTGAAAAAAGGCTGAGAGTCTACATCTTGAATTTACTGCCTTTACTGACTCACTTCAATTTCAGACAGCAAAGTTCTTCAGTTTACCAGCCACAGGTTAAATGTCCTACTGCCTCGTGCTTGCTCTATCAGAATGCACCTTTCAATATGATATGGCTGCTATGAATGAAAAGAAATGTGGCTACACTAATATCACCATCTTAGAAAACATACTGGTTTTTGGGAGTGTGTTAGTTGTTACCAATTTTTCTCCAGATTTTTCGGAGAAAGAATCATAGGGAGGAATTTCATGAGAATTTCAGGCACTCAGTATTTTTTGGGAGCTGTGAACTCCTAAGGACATAACATAAAAAGAAGATCCTTCACTGCTAATTATGCACGATTAAATGACTGAGAAGACAGTGTCACTGTGCAGTATATGCCACGTTTACTGGAACACGTGTAACATTTTTAGATTCAATACTCTACTCAAAACTCTGAAAACATATTTTTTCCCTAGTATTATAAGCTTTACATTATTCAGTGAAAGATAACTGAGAGACATAAAAAGAGGCCGAGGAGAGCACTCCCCTTCTGCCAACTGGACACTTTCAGATTCCTGATTTTTTCCATGATATTTGTGATATTGAAGACTGTGTGTATTTATGTGTGGGTGGAAAAGGAAGGAGGAGTGAATTAAAAGAGGATACACAGCAAAATATATTTTATATTGCTGCATTTCAGCACTGGTTAAACTTAAGTTCAGAGAGGAAAAAAAAAAAGAAAAAGAAAGAGTATTTTTGATTCAGGTTTAAACATTCTAAATAAAATGTATCTCAAAATCACTCCAGGGCAGTGGGTGCTGCTGGAAGAAATAGTGGTAAGTCATGTGGGCAAAAGACAGTTTTAGCATCTTGGTATTGAATTCCCACAAGCAAATGATAGCTAGGGAGTATGGTGTTGAGAGCTGGCATTATAGGGCTTGTGGAAGTCCACCTCCTCAGCACACCTCAGTAATGGGTGTCATCCTTGGGGACACAAGGAGGTGAAAGAGGGAGAGGGCAAAGATGAGCTATTTCAGGCCAACAGAAAGTCAGGGACTTCCTCTCTCACTGTTTCCTATCTAGCAGATTGGTTGATATTCTGTGGTGGCCTGCATGACACCAGCAACTTGGATAGGTGAAAGACCCAAACTCAAACTTTTATTTTATCAGGAAACGAAATTGCAAGTAACCATCCCAGAAATGAAGAAAACAAGGTACCATCATTATCTAAGATTTCTTTCCTCACAGGGAATTAACATGGAGGCATAAACTCATCTAGTTTCAACTTTCAAGTGGAATTTTGACAAATAACTGAGGAGGATTATATGACATGATTGCTAATAGAGGCAGAAAACTGCAGTCAGCAAGCCAAAAAATCCCTCTTCGTTCTCTGTTCTCCGACAAACACATCCTGTGAACCACTTCCCACACAGCAGATGAAAATGAAATCCACCAATATGCTTTCCAAAATGTGGAAAGTATATATCTAATGGACAAATTTTTCACTTTTGCACAAACTTAAAATCTAGGAGAGAGATTTGCCATTATGTTCTCAAAGTACAATACTTCTTTGTCTTCAGCTATGATGCTAGAGGGCAAAGGGCAGAGCAATAAACCTCAGAGTCTTTCTGTTTTTTCTGCTCCCCTGAAAGTCCTGAGACATGCAGTGCTGAAGCATGACATTTAGCAAAGTCATTACCTTAATTCCTATTGCCCTTCTATTCATTCTTCTGCCCCCTAAGAAGGGAACCAAGTAAGGGGACAGAAAGAAACAACACCCAAAAGCAATTCAGTATGACAACAATATTTTAACACTTTGGTGGTAACTGGAGTTCAACAGTTGGACTGAAAATTTTACCTCCACCTACCAGTACTGGATAACAAAATCATCTCTTGCTGCTGTATTCTGTTCTATAGCTGTTAAAAAGGTGGAATGAAATGGACTCCATTTTTCCACTCCCTAGGATGGTCTGAAATTCATAATTTCATTGAAGTAATGTTCACAGATGTAGCTGTATTTGCTCATGCTGTGAGATACTTCTCTTCCACAGATATCATCTGGTGTGAGCAGCATCTTTCACTTACCTTTACAAGTCATGAACTACTTAGAAGCCGAATTTCACTTGTCCCAAGTGACCACATGGAATTTAATGGACTTACCATGCACATTCCCTTACTACAAGAAAAAATGATTACAGTGTACTACCATTTGTGTGTGGAGTTGTGCACCAGTGAATCTGTGTGCATGCTCAGCACCTCTGCAGTGCTGCTGCCTGTGGGTGGGCAGAGACTGTCATCTGCAATCCTTCTGCTGAGAGGTGAACTTGGATTTAGGATTGACACAGCCTTCACTTTATCACGCAGTTAGTCAAACCAAGCAACAGCATACTGGATTCAAGGTATGTTTCTAGGACCCATTTTCATAGCCATTTTAGTGGAAAGGGTTTCCCGCAGTAATTTCATTACATGTGTTAGGTAAGAGCCTAATCTGGACACATTGTTGCTAATGAAAATATCTCTAAACATAATGAGATATCATAGTAGGTGTGGAGTGGGAAAATAAGCCTCTATAGGGTATTTATAGCTCCTGAACGTCTGAAATATTTTCCAAAAATGAGGATAGAATGATGGTAAGGACAAAATCTTTACTGTTCGTATGTTTTTATTAGGGTTGTTTCCAAAGTTAATTCTTCTATAGATTCCAATGCTTAAAAAAATAACTCAGAGTCACTTTATAATTGTATTTTTCCCAGTTCAAGGTATTATATCTGGATTACTTAATTAGTTTTTTCCAGACCTATATCTGATGTACCAGGCTAGTCATGAATAACGGTCTTTCAGTAACCATACACCACCACAGATACCATTTTGGTTTGATTTTGTTAGGTTTACTGTGGGCATACTGCTTAATTTTCATTACTCCATTTTGATAGATGAACAGATTGAAAAACCTTCTTTCATTTTTCTAGGCAAATGGCATGTTACAGTTAAAATCTGCTTTCTGAGTCACACCATAGGTAATGAGTAATGTGAAGCAAAACAACAACAAATGTTTGACAATTATAGCCCCCTTCATCAGTTTACTACTACCATAAAAAAGTCTACTTAAAAAATACCCTTTTCTTAAGTTTAGAGCAAAAGGAAATCCTATGGGGAAGGTTAAGAATGGAGGCATGATGAACAATTGAAGGAAATTGCCTTTCAGTAGTCAGGAATGTTTAATCTTCCCGTCCTCTGATTGACAGGATCACACCATAGTCATGGTGTGTCCGCTTATTCCTATAAATCCAACAAGCTTAAAATGCTACTCATGAAATTAGCTGGACTTTTATTCCTCTGTTACAGTACTTTTGATTTACTGACAGACAATTCAAATTTACATGACGTCAAAATGTTCTAAGTATATGAAGCCAAGACTAACCATTCAGAAAAGTACAAAGAGTGCAACAGCACCTTATAACACTGTAAGCAGAGGTTTTGAGAACTATAAAGTCCATGGGCAATGCTTTGTATGCCAGCTTAGCTTGCTTGGCTTTGTAATTAACTATTCTTATTATGGTTTCCCCAAGGCTTTCTGTATGTCAATCCCAACTCTCTTGTACTTAAGTACTGCACAGACAAATTACAGTGAGACTAGATGACTTGCATTTCTTCTTTTTCGTGCAAATGATTTTTTCCCATACTCTGCAGGAAAATGCCACAGTAAAAAGCAAAAGTACAAGCTTCCATTCATACATTTTTTAATTTTTGTTTATTTTCTTTGCCCTTCCCCTGAGAGCATGCAAGGGTTAAAGACACTTCACAGGGTGCTTGTTTGCCAGGTCTGTCATGTTTGCCTTGCTTGTTCAGCTGCAGTTCATTTGAGCATGCCCGTTACTTACTGCTGTAACAAGAAGATGCTGGCAGCAACCTGTTTGTCTGACCCTGCCTTAAGTAGAGAAGTAGTAAAAAACAAAAGCAGATATAAGTGATCAGGTTTAAGTGGGAAAAAGATAAAGGTCATGTCATGAAAGCTGTTCTTCCCTCAGCATACCTATGAGTCCCAGAGAAGTTATGTCTCAAACTAATTACAGAATTTTGCTCTGATGAAAGACTGCAGTAGTCATTCCTTCTACATACTTTCCTTCTAGTCATCCCAGAAGTCTCCAGAGTCATAAAACATCCAAACCTTTTCCCTCACCCATACAGTCATCCTAGCCACCTCTGACCGTCCCCCCTACTCCCTCTCTCCTGAGCACGCACACAAACCTCTGTACTTGTAACCTCCACACCACTGAGCACCCCAGTCCCTCAGCAAGCTAATTGGAGAGCTCCACAGAGAATGGAAATGCAATTATGGTCCTTTGGAAACTGGTGAATAATTAATTTAACCATTTTGTATTGCAGGTCATTAATTTTTACTGCTCTCAGATAGCTTGCTATTAAGGAGAGTAAGCTTGATAAATCTTGTGCTGTAAGGGCAAGAGGTTGTGGACACAAGCATCCAAGCATGGAGTGACTGCAGGAACTCCAGATGTAGAAAATCATTTACGAGTGAGTACAAGGAGCTTGGAATCCTTGTGCACTTTCATGCATGCTTTCAGTTTTACAATGATAAAAGTTTCTGTAGAACAACTCCTGATTCATTCTGTAAAGGTCTTGGCAGACAAGCCCACCTAAGATGTAGGAATTCTGAAACAGATATTTAGCATACAGAAATCTGCACCAGTAAATTGAATCGCATGAACTCACAATCATGATCTGAATGATTAAAAATATCAGGAAATAAAATTATGAGAGATGATGAAAATGTTGGGGAAATGAAACTATTAAGACAAAAGCACAGCATTCAATAACATGACTGCTTGACATGGACCAGTCAAACTTAAGAAACTTTAAAAAGAAAGCACAGTAAGACCAAAATGTAGAATTAAAGGACATATGCCAGGAATGACTGCTAACACTTCCAATTAAGATCACTTGATCTTAACCAAACATCTCTGGACTGATCAGGGAACAGTCCTAAGACATAAATAAGACTGTCAGGACAGTGCATGGACTGAGATTTAAAGAATAAACAAGAAACAAGTGGAGATTTCATTAACTAGACAACCTTCAGAAATGGTGAGGGGAAGCAGGAGTAGGGGAATTAATGTCAGCAAGAATGCTTCCACTTTCCAATTTTGAAGACAAAAAGAAGTCACATGTCTTTTGAAACAATGGGTGTTGCCAATTTTCAGGAATATATTATGAAAGATTCTTGTATGGTGATGACAACCTAAATAGGATCTTGAGATAAAATCAGAGAAAATACCCTCTGACTGGCTGATTAATTGCTTGCTGCTTACTTATTTTGAAGCACAGTCAATAAAATGAGCAGTCTGATCTTACCTTCATACTCCTCAGAATGAAATCTGTTTGGATTTTTCTTGGGATGGGTTGAGCTGACTGGAGTTGGGATGGGAATTTTGAGATGAGAAAAGAGAAGCTGAATGGGAAGCATCTAATACGGTTTTCCTCAGAAGACAACAGAAATCAAAAGAAATCCCAAGGATCTAGACGTTATCAATGCTGGGTCCTCCCTACCTTGCTCAGAAAATTATTAGGTGGCTCATCTCTAAAGCTGCCATTTAAGGCGCAGATTGTAGGACTGAAGAAACTGGTTCAGGCAATTCTGTGGCAGGTTGTCCTCTTATTTTTAGGGTGCTGCACTTCAAAGCCAGAGGTGCTAGTCAGAACAGTGGCTGTTATAGTCATTCCCACCAATGCAACATGAACACAAAATCAGGCCATTCTGCTCTGACAGTATTTTACAAAATCTGTGTAAACAATAACAAAATCTGTCTCTGGAGAACAGAGAACATTTATGAAATCTCCAGAAATAAGCACGGAGGAGCTAGAAGCGTCTGGACCTTAATTCCAAAACTTTGGCAGGCATCTGCAAACAGCACTACCAAAATCAAAGTGCATAATGGTCCCTGTAACATGGAGGACTAGTTTTAGAAAAGGTGATAGCGGAAATTTAAAGTAAAACTCTGTAGGGATATAAATCACCAGTGAGCTGTCTGAGTTTCTCTTTCAGCTATAAAACTTAATTTTTGGGGGTCAAAGAGATACACTTATGAGAGATTTTTTACAAGAGAAAAACTCTCACAAAAGATTGTTTGTTCTCCCAAGAATATAATTTAACAACGATTTGGTCTATACAGGGAAAGATATTCACCCAAAGTACTAAGGCAGCAAGAAAGAGTTCCCTTGGGGACTTTTTGCCCCAATGGAAGAGCATATTTCCTGAATGATTGTTGTGAGGAATTTAAACTACATTCTGTATTTTTGTATTGTGCCACAGTATTTTCCTGAAATAAATGTTGCAGTGTAGTCTTGAAACTACCTAATTTACTCATAGTCACAGCTAAATGTGGGAAACATCCAGTGAAAAAATTCAGACATTGTAGGCATGAATGACTCACATGGAGGGCAGCCCCCTTCAGGATAAAGCATAGCACTGAAACAGTGGACACAGTTAAAGCCAAGAGATGGGTAGCATATAACTTTGCAAAAAAGAAAGAAAGACATTTTGTAGGCATGATAACTTATTCTCTCAACATTGCTCAGCCTTTCTACTGGCCAATTAGAAATCTCATAATTTCATTCTTAGGTTTGATCTACCAATTCAGAAAGTGTTCTTAATAAAATTTCTGCCTGTTTCTGTATAAAAGAGATTTGGGTACCATTATTTTTCGTTGTCTCTTTATTACGATATACTATTCTTAAAACTCTTATTCTAAATAAGCATTTTTTTACAGAAATTGCAATACTGTTTTAAACAACACCATCTGTTTTCATAGAAAACAACATCCTTCCTACTCATGATATGCTATTAGACAAGACATAGAGCTTCAAGCTCCTGAATGAAAATGAACATGATAAAAAGCATGGATGTCTCAAAAAAGAATCCTGACATTGTTCAGAAGAACTTCTGGTGCTACCTGTCAACATCAAAAGATAGAAAATGTCTAATAACATCAGTTTCACAGAGATGGCAGATTTCTGCCCTTGGAATTTCGCATGAGTACCAAGATGTTTCTTATACCTAATGAGTTTAAGATAGATTCAAAATGAGGTCAGGAAAGATTTTGGATAAATTCTTTCACTCAGACATAGAGTACAGTGGCTCTTTTACATGCCGTGTCATGTAAAATATTTACCATATTAAACACATTTTAGATATTTAATTTTAATAGTTTTTTCACATATTTTGTAAGCATACTGCTATAGAAGTCAGAAAGTACAGCTCTGAAACTTCAAGCATAATGACAGTGACAGAGAACAGCCACTGAGTGTCAGTCAGCCAACAGCTGAGTAATGATAGTGATCATCAGAATCTTAAATATGTTGACTACAGATAATAAAAAATCATGGGACTAGGGTTTCCTCCAGGTAGATACTGTATTATCAGGAAGATTAGCCTCACACTAGACCCCTATGATGCTTATAACCACTGAAGGAAAGCAAAGAGGTTAAAAATCCATTTCTTCATAGAAAAATAATGCTTTCTCCAATCTCTGACTGATTTCACCTGCCTTCTCATGTTTTGGCAACATCAGTTTGTTGTGTCAGATCCTGTATCTGCCTCATGAGGCACACTACGCTTCTCACCCCCTATCAAACACCTTGTTCTCAATTTCTGTTTAGATCTCCTTTCAGATGAGACCTTAAAAGACAGCTCCACATTGTCTAATGACCCCAGCTTTCCTGTGAGCCCTCTCTTCCTGACAGGTTGGTCTTTTAATTTAGTCTCCAAATCCTCATTTTACTCTGGCCACTGACATACTCTGTGGTTTCCATCTTGTTTATTGTTTTTACCACAAGGAATTGTTGTTTGACTGTAATATTGTATTTCAGAAAAGTAATTATTTTGATTTCTTTATAATTTAAGGTAGATTGTTTTTTCTGTTCACACATGTATCTCCAAGCAAGTAAAGAAACACAATTATTCTTCCTAGTGTTACATAACAGGAAGATAATTCACCAAGGTATTATGACTTTTCCTGCTAAGATATTTGTCCATGTTTGTTTGAGATTGGTGCCAGCTGAAAATCTGCCCAGCGCTGTTCAAAGGCACAGTTCAAAAAGACATCTTGTCTCTATTGGAATGTAAGGAAATTTAAAATAACTTCTGCTTTGGTGGCTGAGAATTTCTTGGCCTGTTCCTGCAGCATCCTTTTAGCCCAGCACTAAAGGAAAGAGTTTTTTGATACAGTCCACAGGGTGGCATAATCTGGTCATGATTGCCTGATACTACCGGTTCACTACAAAGAATTTACTCTTATCATGTTCATCTGAATTTTAAAACTGATTATATTTTTATTTTTCTTTATTTTTCCATGCCAAATAGTTGTTTAAAAATGTTAGTTTATGTGTTTAAAGACTCGTCTCCATAACACACAAGAGTCTGGAGGCACAAGGGTAGGTAGAGGAGTGTGGGAAAATAAAAGGCTAACGGGATAAAATGTGTCCTATAAAGAGGTTGCTGGTTGTTAGGCTTGTCTGGCCGTTATCTGATCAGTGCAGTCTGCCTGGGCTTCTCACTAAACTCCATTCCAAGCTATTTTCCATGGTGAGGAGCTCCCTGTTCTGTGTGCAGCTGAAGGGGGAGCAGGGGCCATAGGAGCCCCTGCATCTCTGCTGCCAGCACATGGAGAGAGTGGAGAACGTGCACAGTGTGAGTGGGTGTGAACATCAGTGTGTGTAACCACTAACAAGCATCAAACTCACCCACAAGACCCACAAGACAGGGGAATAAGAAGTCGATGTGCGTCCGTAATACCGGAGAGAGCAGGGGTTGGCTCCTGGAGGCACCAGGATGTCCAAGCCAGCTACTGTGGGGAACCTGGGGTTCAGCGAGGCCATAGGTCTGGACTAGCCACAGGAGAGGCCTTTTGGCAGAAGAGTGTATCTGTGTGAGGGGTAAGCAGGAGAGGAGAGGAGCCAGGGGGTCAGCTGCTGGAGAGACCAAATGGTGAGAGCCAGCCCTTTGAGGGGAGCACAGTCCGTCTGTGTATCTGTCCACGGCTGTATGTGTAGGAGCAGTGTTTGTTGGTGGGTCAGTGGGTCTGTACCTGCCAGCATAGCAGGGTTCAGGCCTCAGGAGCTGGGCAGACTGGGATCCAGGGGCCAAGCCCTGGCACAATGGAGTGTTTAACATCAACTACTGGGGGGATTCATCCTTTACAGCTGTGTATGTATTTCCAGGAATTTTCTGCTCCCAGGCTTTCACGTTGACAAGGCAGGATCAGGCTGGCCCTGTGACAAGTGCCAGCATGAGTGCTGTGGTTTTGGTCCCTGTCGAACTGTGCGTGCAGCCACACATTCCTGTGCATGCACACTGATATGATGAGCACACGCACCTGTGGGGAGCGCACACTCAGCTTTGCTGCTGGCTGGATGTGGGGATAGGAGCCTGTGGCAGCCTTGCTGCTATTCAGCTACTGGATTGGGCAGCTTCTAATGTAATTTTTAGGTTGGCAGCTCTTCTGCTTGATTATGACCTTCAAGTAGTTACCTTTTAGTCCTGTTTTAGACAATATTGGGGCATCCACTTTTCATTCCTCTATAGAAGTTTGAGATTTTAGTAATTTTTTTCCAATTTAGTGTAACTTGTGAAGCATAAACAAAAGAAAATTGTCAAAACAATATATTTTGAAAGGATATAACGACTTTCTTGATGAAAATGGAGTGACTAACACCAGAAATAAATGCCATTTGTTTTAGCTCGACTCTTGCCATATGCTAGACTGAGCTCATTCAGTACATATAAATCTTAAGTATCTCTAAGCTGTTATAGTTTTGATAACTTCACTTACAAGAACATATCATATACCCTAGTATAATATACTAGCTTAGCAGACGATTTTTTTCCTGATTTTTTTCCACTCCCACATCATTTTGTGTAATCTCATCCCACTACATTTATTTATTTCAGCACAATGCAAGAGAAGTTAAATGGTGTGTTGCTATATTTCATGTAATTCCGTAAAATTCATGTTAGAGGGAATATATTCTCTGGCTTCTAGTTGTATCTTTATTTTATTTTCAAAGTATGTTCACCCAGATTTTGTTACATTCGAATATAAAACATAAGCACTCAAGTACAATATACAAAATTATGCAGAAAAAATCATGCGGTTTTATAGCTTATAGATTCTTGGAGAAGAAAGGAGAGATTTTGGCTGCCTTGGACTTCTGGAGGGCAGACTTTGGCCTGTTTAGGAGACTGGCTGACGGTCCCTTGGGAGGCAGTCCTGAAAGGCAAAGGAGTCCAGGAAGGCTGGTCATTCTTCAGGAAGGAAATCTTAAATGTGCAGGAGCAGGCTGTCCCAATGTGCTGAAAGATGAGCCAGCAGGAAAGACCAGCCTGGCTGAACAGAGAGCTTTGGCTGGAATTTTGGGAAGAAAAGCTGTGTTCCACAAGTGGTGTTCCAGGTCTCAGTACTAGGGTCAGTTCCTTTCCTTTATTTAATGTCTTTATCAATGATCTGGGTGAGGGGATCAAGTGCAACCTCTGTCAGTTTGCAGGGGAAACACCAGCTTGGGAGGGAGTGTTGATCTGTGGGAGAGTAGGAAAGCTCTGCAGAGGGATCTGGACAGGCTGGATCAGTGGGCTGAGGCCAGTGGTGTGATGTTCAACAAAGCCAAGTGCCGGGTCCTGCCCTCAGGTCACAACAACCCCAGGCAGTGCTACAGGCTGAGGGAAGTGGCTGGAAAGTGGCCTGGGGCTAAAGGACCTGGGGGTTCTGGTCAACAGCTGCTGCACAAGAGCCAGCTGTGCCCAGGTGGCCAAGAAGGCTGATGGCAAACAGAAAAAAATGTGTCCAGCAGGACCCAGGAAGTGATTGCCTGCTTGCACTCAGCACTGCTGAGGCCACACCTTGAATCCTATTTTGGGCCCCTCACTACAAGAAGGACGTTGAAGTGCTGGAGTGTGTCCAGAGAAGGACAGCGGAGCTGGTGAAGGGTCTGGAGAACAAGTCTTGTGAGGAGTGGCTGAGGAAGCTGAGGTCGTTTACCCCAGCAGAAAGGAGGCTCAGGGGAGACCTTTTTGTTCTCTACAGCTGCCTGAAAAGAGGTTGTAGCAAGATGGGTGTCGGTCTCTTCTCCCTATTAATAAGTGATAGTACAGGAACAAATGGCTTCAAATTGCATCAGGGAAGTCTTAGATTGGCTATTCGGAGAATTTCTTCATGGGAAGGATTGTCATGCACTGGAACAGGCTGCCCAGCCAAGTAATTAATTCCCTGTCCCTGGAGGTATTTAAAAGACATGTAGATGTGATGCTTAGGGACAGGGCGTAGCGGTGGACTTGGACTGGGTTAACAGTTGGGCTTGATGATTTTACAAGTCTTTGTTCAAGCTAAATGATTCTTTGATTATATGTTTATACATTTATGCTTGATACAGTGCATGAAAAGCAGATGTAGAACTGCACACATCTCTCAGGAGATGTGTGGCAATGCTTCCAGGTTGTACACAGATACTGTGTGGCAGTTTAGGACAGGAAGGAAGTGGCAACTACAGCTTACTGCAAAACCTGCAGGAAGAAGGGTATGCTCTTTTACTCAAACCAGTCTTAGCATTCACAGTTGCAGCAAATGGACTCAAAAGAGATCAAGACACTTACAGAGATATCCTGTTCTGCACCCTGACAAAGTATCAAAAAATTAACAATGCCTTCCCAGAAGACACTTGTGTAGTCTGTGCTTAAATACCTTCCACAATACCATCTTCACTTCTTTTTTATGGTATGTGGTGCAAAGCTTTATTTCCTCCTAAAATTTTTGGTTCTGATATGACAATACCATCTGCAAGGTAAGCAAATTACTTCTTGTCCTATGTACTGTGGACACCGAGAAGTGATTATTCCCTTCCTTTTAGTGCTCCTTTAGAATGTTTTTATACCTCATGCCAGTTTTTAATCTCTAGATTGAATACCTATTTCAGACTTCTCTTCTGGGTTGAGTGTTCTAAACTTTACACCATTCCCATGGCCATCCTCTGGATTTTCTCTACTTGATTAAGACATTTTTTGAAGTCTGGCAACCAAAACTGGACCAAGTAGAGAGTGATACAATACTGAGGCAAACCAAAACATTACTGTACCTCTTTTATAGGCAGTGTTTCTCTTTTGAGGAAGAGTGCCCCAAATTCTTCAGTGCAAAAGACCTCTTCACATCTCAGCTACAAGCAGCAGCCTTCAGGGGTGCCGTGTTGCCCTTGGCCCAGAGCCAAGGACAGTGATATTGGCTGTATTTCCTTGTGATTTCAATGCTCTACCTGGGTACTCAGAAGTACCTGTGTTTGTTGGAAGAGGGAGCCATCCTTCAGTTCCTGGCTAGACTTGTCAGTTTGTCTGGCTGTCACCTGTCCTGAGGTTTTTTCACCAGAGTGCTCTCAGAAGTGTGCTGCACACTAAATAACGTGCTTTGGGCACAGTGAGAGCCCTTTAATGACTTATCTTACTATACTTCTTTTTATTTACTTCCTTGTCTCTGCAGTGGAAGTAATATTTGTGTCTCATGTTAACAAATGCCAACATCTAGTAAAGAATCCTCACTTAATATAACCATTTAACATTAAGCATGTTTAAAATCATAGGGGAATAAAATATACACTTGCAGTAAGGATTTCATTACTGCTAAATTAATAAAAAATATCTGAATATATTTCTTGCTTCTCCTTTCCAAAACTTGAATCATGTTGATACAGCATGCACAGAAAGTGAGGTGTCCCCTCGCTATGCCTTATCAAACCTAATCCCCTTGCCTTTCAGAAGAGATATTTACAAATACCCAAGACAACAGTTTCAGACCATGATTTTTTAACAATTAAAAGCAAAATATAAAAAGTAATAATGACAAATTATGATACATTGTCCCTAGGATAGCACAGACAATTTTTTTTCAGCTAAGCTTTTAAAACATACAGCGCAGCATTTAGTGCTGAAATTGAAATTTACACTAGAAGTACTTTGCTGAACTGCTTCAAACAATAGTAGTATTACTATACGAAGTCTTCTGCAGTGAAGATGCTCTCGCTTAGGTTAATACTTATACTTTTAACCTAGAAAACTAAGATAATATTTTCTGAAAGAAACTGCAAAGCAAGGAATTTATTCAGCAAAAAAGATATATGTAGAAAGAGGGAACTCAGAAACATGTTAGCATCCACTTCCTTTGCCATCTTTGGTGCTGCATCTGGCATGGGGTAAGGCAGAGAAGCAGGACAAAGAGGTAAGAAAAATTGGATGAGAAAAGCTTTTCAGCTCCCCTCCTGCGCAAACCTCTCTCCCTCCCCCCCCAGCTCCTCCCCCCCACCCAAACAAAAAAAATTTCCACAACCCTTCAAAAGGAGGAAGATTTCAGGCCCAATATGCCTGGTTACACTCATTGTCAGAAAAAAGGTAATTTTTGTGGATGGCTGGAGGTGACCTAGATATGTATATCCCAGTTTCTTGCTGTAGCTCCTGATATGTCTGCTTCTTCCACACAGGGCCCTGGCTCCAAGTGTGCCATCCATAACTTCACAGTGTTGGGATGGGTGCCGTAAGTGTAAGTGTTCATATCACGAGGATAGCACCAATGTTAATATGACTAGTGCTAAAGGACAGGGTGATGCTGAGTAATCTCTGCTGCCTAACTCAGATTTTATCCATCCACTCAGTAAACACCCTGCATGCTAATGTTGTAGAATCACTGCAGCACTGCCAGAAACGATGCAAACTAAGAGGTTCATTGGCACTGCTTCTCCCAACTTATCCATTTCAGCTCCAAATGAGTGGGTTTTTTTCCCAATGACACAGACCAGAGATGATCCATTTCTTAAGCAGAAAAATATCCTTCTGTCTCCAGCATGAAGCTGGCCTTAATGGTATCGATTACAAGGAAGGAGGGAAAAGCAAAATTAAGTCATAGGGGTTGTGCAATGTCTTTGGAAGAGGCAGAATCACGTTTTATACCGGGGGCACAAACACTGTTGCATGGTTAGCGTGGTTTGAGCACGAAAGTGGCAGACCGTCTTGCCAGCTCCTTTGAATATTTCTGTCCTGCTGCTGTTATGTAAGAGCTGCTGTCCCAGTTTGCTTGTGCAGCTCTCTGCCTTATGCGTGATGATGCTCTGGAGCCTACGCCAAAGGTAATGCCCTACAACACGCTCTATATTGCAGCAACAATAATAGTAATATAACTAGTAATAGTAATTAGCAGCGACAGCTCGATGCAGTCGTTCTCAGAAGTAGTTCGGCCACTCGCCAGAAAGCACTTCAGGGGTGTCGAGTCCCGGGGCTGAGGCCGGTGTCTCATCCTCCAATTCCCCGGCACAGCGGTCAACGCAGCCGCCCCCGGACAAGCTGCCCCGGCTTTGCTGCTGCTGCTGCTGCTGCTGCTGCTGCAGCCGCGGCGGGGCGGGGCGCGGCGCGGCCCCCCCGCGATGCGCGGAAGGACAGCGGGCTCCGGGGCACGGGCTGCAGCCCGCAGGCGGCGGCG